>VYZX01025974.1:0-15934 GCA_013401335.1 Brachypteracias leptosomus
ATCAGCAAACTTGCTGAGGGTGATGGTCTTTTCATAGTCTCCCCTTCCATGAGTAGTTCAGATCCCCCTTGTTCTGGGTGAGGTTCTTTGGAAGGCAGGAGCTGGTTGTTGAGCTCACCCTCATCTGTGTGTCTCTGTCAGTGTGACACGGAACTACCTGGACTGGCTGACATCCATCCCCTGGGGGAAGTGCAGTGAGGAGAACCTGGAGCTGAGCAGAGCCCAAGCAGTTCTGGAGGAGGATCATTATGGGATGGATGACGTCAAGAAGCGAATTCTGGTAAGGTGGGAACAGGCAGTGCCCCATTTCACACTCTGCTGAGCATCAGGCATCTTGGATGTGTGTCAGCTTGCAGCTCTCCATTGAATCCATGTTAATTCTTGGACCAGGCAGAAAGCTGCTTGAAAGAACAGAATGTTTTGGTGCTAAGTTAACGGATGTAATTACTGATGGCAGAGAAGGTCATACTCTGATTTCAAACCACAATATACTGGTTTACCAATTCATGCTGAGCAAGTGAGTGAGTGTCCAAAGGAAGCAGCCTCTGGCTTTTAATTGGTTTGTTCAGAGGCTGTTAAAACAGTTCTGCTTGACTGGCAAAGCTGCTGCCTTTCCAAAACCCACTGAACCTCTACTCATAACTCTGGATTAAGAGGGGGGGAGTTACCTTGGATGCACATTTGCCTCACAATCTTTATTCCCACTCCAAGACAGTGGAGAAAGCAACTGCTTCTCCTGGAGAGATGGGTAGAGAGCACACAACCCAGGGACAACCAAGTGTGGAAATAACCAGAGGGTGCCCTGTGACCTTGCTGAGCTCCTCTCACCCTCCCCACTCCTTTGAGGACCAGTTTTGTGTGTGATGCTCATTTTGTAACAACTCTTTGGTGTTGTGGCAGTTGTCCTCTGCTCACTGCTGGTGCTCCATCTGTTGTGCAGGAGTTCATAGCAGTCAGCCAGCTGCGGGGCTCCACCCAGGGGAAGATCCTCTGCTTCTATGGCCCCCCTGGGGTGGGCAAGACCAGCATCGCCCGCTCCATCGCCCGGGCCCTGAACAGGGAGTATTTCCGCTTCAGCGTGGGGGGCATGACTGACGTGGCAGAGATTAAAGGGCACAGGTCAGTGTGACTTCAGCAGCTCCTCTATCCAGCAATTTGTACTTATCTTGTCAAACCAGGAACCTAACTGGCGTTGGACAGTGTGTGTGATTTTCATTTCTGGGTCATTTCCATGTTCAGGGGTGATTGGGACTCCCCCAGGAGGGAGGGAAGTCTTGGGAACAAGAATATTCACGGGGAGAGCAAGAAGAGGTGAACACAAAAATCAGCAGATCCAGCTCTGCCCAGGGTTTATTCTCCTTCCACATGCGCATGCAAACAAACCAGCAGTGATTTCAAACTAGTAAGAGCAGCTCCTGTGCAGCATGAACTGAACCTGTGAGGCTCTGCTCTGGGTGATGCAGGAGAGAGAAGTGTTTTCTAGGCTTTTCAGGATATTCTCTTGCTCTCTATAACTCCCTGAAAGAAGGTTGGAGCCCGGTGGGGTCAGGCTCTTCTCCCACGGAACAAGTGACAGGACAAGAGGAAAGGGGCTCAAGTTTCCCCAGGGGAGGTTGAGGTTGGAGCTGAGGAACAATTTGTTGCTGTTTGGGGCTGTGGCAGGCTGGGCAGGGCAGTGGTGGAGTCCCCATCCCTCGAGGGGTTTCCAAGGCGTGGAGATGTGGTGCTGAGGGCCAGGGGTTAGTGGTGCCCTGGCAGGGATGGGGGAATGGTTGGACTCAATGAGCTTAAAGGTCTTTTCCAGCCTAAATCATTTGATGATTTTGTGCCTCCTGGCTTTCACTCTGGTCACCCTCTTAGAACTATAGAAGGTTTGAGGCTGGAAGGGACCTCCAGAGCTCATCTGGTCCAACCTCCCTACACCAGCAGGGACATCTCTACCTAGGGCAGGCTGCTCACAGCCCCATCAAGCCTGACCTTGAAGGACTCCAAGGATGGGGCCTCCACCACCTCTGCTCTGCTCCTGCCTGTTCCTGGATGCCAGTTCTCTCTAGAAGAAAGATCACATTTTGCTGTTATAGTTTGTGGATCTTTTTTACACTGACCTTCCCTTTTGTCCATATCAAGTGAGGGAATTAAACATTCCCTTTGCTAATATATTTTACCCCAAGCCCCAGAAGTCATTATTCAAACCTCTCTGTTCTCAGCCTTCCCTCTTTGCTTCCCTCTCATTTAAAAGTGATTAGAACTGCACCTGGGAGTATTCTGCCAAAATTCATGTTGAACTCTACTAGAAACAGACTGGATGGGTCTGGGTGCTCAGTGTGGTGATGGAGGATGCTCTTGAGAGCTGTAGAAGAAATGGAGGCATGTTTCCCAGCAGGACATGTGTGATGTGTGCTGTACTTTGCCATGGTTCCCTAAATACAGTCTCTGCTGAAACAGGAGGACATATGTTGGAGCAATGCCTGGAAAAATCATCCAGTGCCTGAAGAAGACGAAGACAGAGAATCCCCTTATCCTGATTGATGAGGTGATGTGTCTGCTCTTTCTTCTGGTTTGTGCTCTTAAAAACCCATTTCAATTCTTGACCCCAATAGGAAGGGTGAAGACATCCTAAAAAGACCCCTTGTTTTTTCTTTATTTGTTTAAATGAGGCTGAGCTCTCAAGTTCTTTGGATGACGTGGAAACCTTCAACCCTTTGTTTTCTCTCCCTATAGCTTCAAGTTCAATATTTCAGTGGTGTCCTTCTCATTAAATTGCAGCTGTTTGGATTGTGAGGATCCTAATGGAGCTGGCTGGATATTGAAAAGCTCCAGTAGCTCTCATGTCCCCTCCCTTGCTGTGGGAACATCACTGTGCTCAGAAACACTCTTGCCCCTGTCATTATTAGAAGGAGTCGCTCTCAGGAGGTCTAAATACTATAAGGAATAAGATTATTGTAGGGAGGATGAACTAGGGAGCCTTTAGAGATCCCTTCCAACCCACTACATTCTGTGATTCTAAGATGCTTACAGTGAATTTGGGTCTGATTTCAGAATAAATGAGTCAGGGCTATCAGGTTACTGTGCTGTGGAGAAGCAGGTTAAGGACAGGATATAACTGCAGGTGTCCAGCAGAGTCTGAAGGTCTCTGTAGTCTCCTTGTTGCCATGCCTGGGAAAGGCCACCAGCAGATGGCTTGGGAATGGTGGGGAGGGGGCAAGGAATGGGGTGAGGAGTTGCAGTGTAATGTAACTGAGGAGTAACTTGATTTGAAGGGTACTGAAACCTGCAGCTCGTGGCACTTTCACTCAAGTGGTGTTGGTGAGGAGCCTTAGTAGCAAATTGCTTGATGTCCATCTAGTGAAGGATGGAGTAAAACCAGTGGAGAGTGGCCCTGTTGTGGCCTCTCCTGAGGACATGAACAGTGCTGAAAGAGACAACCTTGAACATGGTCCTGGGCAGGCAGCTGGAAGTGGCCCTGCTTGAGCAGTGGGGTTAGAATCCTAGAATTGTCAGGGTTAGAAGGGACCTTACAGATCATCTCGTTCCAACCCCCCTGCCCCGGGCAGGGACACCTCCCACTAGAGCAGGTTGCTCACAGCCCCATCCAACCTGGATCATGAACAAACATGTGAAGATGGAGCCTTGAAAGAACCTCAGCATGAGAATTTGTGGTGAGAAACTTCCTACAGCATTTAAAGGGGTTTTTTTTCTCCCCATAGGTAGATAAAATAGGAAGAGGATACCAAGGGGATCCATCCTCAGCCCTTCTAGAGCTCTTGGACCCAGAACAGAACTCGAACTTCTTGGATCATTACCTTGATGTGCCTGTGGATTTATCAAAGGTATTTATTCTGCAGAGGTTGTAGAGCTGGAGTGTAGGAATGTGCAGTGATGCAGAGATCTGCCCCCAAAAGGTGCTGATGTTTTAGTCAGTTGGAAAGTCAGACAGAGACAGTGTCTGTGCAGAAGAGAGCACGATCAGCAGCATTTCTCCTCTAGCCCCAGGGACACCCAGACACGTGGTTCCAGCTAGAAAAAGCAGCAGTTTTCCTTCTAATTCCTTCCCAATCTAAGGCTTGGCAGAGCTGCTCTCAGGTGAGGCAGCCTCCTGCTGCTGCCAAGCTTTTGGAAGTGGCTATCTTTGCACACTTCTTGTGCAGCTCATGTGAACTTCAGAATTGATGGATCAGAAATATAAATACATCTTTTGGTCCCTTCTGTGGAGAAGGTAGAAATAACTTAGGAGTGAGATCTAGATCTCCTCAGGTAAATAGTTTCCTGACCCATATGGGTCAAAACCATTCTGATTTCCCAGTCTGTGCTGTGTGTGCTTCTCAACATTTCTTTTGGGGGTAGGGAACATTCTCCTACCCAGAGAATTCTAAAATCCAAACCTTTTCCTGTAATAAAACCCAGATTACACAGAGAACACGATCTTGCTCCAGCCCTTCAGACAGAGAAACACAGAGCTGAGGAGCTATTGCTTGGCAGAAAGCAGCAGGTTAATGACAATGTTTAACAGGATCCTCTCCTGCTTCCAGGTCCTTTTTATTTGTACTGCCAACGTGACAGAAACCATCCCAGAGCCCCTGCGGGACAGGATGGAGGTGATCAACGTGTCGGGATATGTCGCAGAAGAGAAACTTGCCATTGCAGAGGTGATAAGAGCTGTTGTAATTGTGGCTGAGGGAGCAGAGTGCACTGACAGCAAGTTTGGTGATGGCACAAAGCTGGGAGGAGGGGCTGACACCCCAGAGCTGTGCTGCCATCCAGAGAGACCTGGACAGGCTGGAGAGTTGGGCAGGGAGAGATTGAATGAAGTATAACAAGGGCAAGTGTAGAGTCTGCATCTGGGCAAGAACAACCCCAGGTACCAGCACAGGTTGGGACTGAGCTGTTGGAGAGCAGTGCAGGAGAGAGGGACCTGGGGGTGCTGGTGGACAGCAGGGTGAGCATGAGCCAGCAATGGGCCCTGGTGGCCAAGAAGGCCAAGGGCATCCTGGGGTGGTCAGAAGGGGGGTGGGCAGTAGGTGGAGAGAGGTTCCCCTGCCCCTCTACTCTGCCCTGGGGAGACCACAGCTGGAATAGTGTGTCCAGTGCTGGGCCCCTCAGGTCAAGGGCACGGAACTGCTGGAGAGAGTCNCAGAAATGGGATGTCTGCACACTGCCTATTTCAGCTGCTCTGTAAGAAAAAGTGTCTAGTTAGAGATGTCCCTGCTGGCTGCAGGGGGGTTGGACTAGATGACCTTGGAAGGTCCCTTCCAACCCAGACCATGCTATGATTCTATGATTTTGGACAGAGCTCCTCTGATTTGAGCACCCAGTTAAAGTAACTCCAGTGTTCCATGGATTCCAGAAGGTGGCACTGAGCTAAGAGCAGAGTGACCTTGGGTGAGTGGGAACCACCAGGCTTTTGTCACAGGTACTAACAGAAGGATGTGGGTGATGATTTCTTGCAGAGGTACCTGGTCCCTCAAGCACGAGTTCTGTGTGGCTTGGATGAGAACAAAGCCCAGATCTCATCAGATGTCCTGACTGTGCTCATCAAGCAGTACTGCAGAGAGAGTGGGGTGAGGAACCTACAGAAGCAAGTAGAGAAGGTGAGGGGAAGTTGTGTGTAACCATCATCACTGTGCTTCAGCTTTCCCAGCTTGTTCTACAGAAACAAATCCCTCTTTCCCACAGGTACTGAGGAAATCTGCCTATAAAATAGTGAGTGGAGAAGCAGAGACAGTGCAGGTGACACCTGAGAACCTGCAGGACTTTGTAGGGAAGCCCATCTTCACTGTGGACCGCATGTATGAGACCACCCCTCCAGGAGTGGTGATGGGCCTGGCCTGGACAGCTATGGGTGAGACTAAACAGCTTTGGGGTCAACAGCTACATTTCTGTGTCATTTTCCAACATGGAATGTGAGAGTCCTGCTGAGCTTTCCCTGCTGAGCCCAGTGGACATCTTCTGCTGGCACCAGTAAAGTTAATTTCTGTGACCCAATTACTTAAAAGTCCCTTCCTTTAAAGTTAAAAAGGTCAAAGTAAAAACTTTTAATGTTTAAAGTGACCTTTAAAGGTCCCTTCCAACCCAAAGTATTCTCTGATTCTACTTCCCTGAAGAAGGGACCCTCTCATATGGTCAGGCTTGATGGGGCTTTGAGCAACCTGCCCTAGGTAGAGATGTCCCTGCTTATGTAGGGAGGTTGGACCAGATGAGCTCTGGAGGTCCCTTCCAGCCTCAAACATTCTGTGATTCTATATTCCCTTACCCCAACTCATTTTACCTTCAGGCCAACATGTTCTCTCTTTACCCTCTGTATCCCATGACCTCTGGAGGTCCCTTCCAGCCTGAAATATTCTTTTAATTCTATGAACAACATTCATTGGGAAGAGCAATGACTAAAAACATTATTTCCACCAAAAGGAGGCTGCATCTGTATTGGTGGAGCACTAAGTCCAAGGAAGCAGTGAAAGGACAGCTCAGTGCAGTGCTGGTGAGGTTTCTAAGCTGGCCTGAAGGGATTCAGAGCCTGGGTTTGAACTGCTCTTTACCCAAGAGCTGAGGTCTCATCAGAGAAGTCTCAGCCCTGCTTCCACATTCCTGACATTGCATCTGTGTCACCAGAATCATAGAATGTTTCAGGTTGGAAGGGACCTTCAAAGGTCATCTGGTCCAACCCCCCTACAATGAGCAGGGACATCTCTACCTAGGGCAGGCTGCTCAGAGCCCCATCAAGCCTCACCTTGGACATCTCCAGGGATGGGGCCTCCACCCCCTCTCTGGGCAGCCTGTTCAAACCACCACTGGTTTGATTTTGCTTTAACTTGGGGCTGTTGTTTCTCTTTCCTAGGAGGTTCCACTCTGTTTGTTGAAACATCCCTGAAGCGACCCAAAGACAAGGAGAACAAGGATGGGTCCCTTGATGTCACTGGACAACTGGGAGATGTGATGAAGGAGAGTGCCAAAATCGCCTACACCTTTGCCAGAGCCTTCCTGATGCACAGGGACCCCAACAACGACTTCCTCATGTCTTCCCACATCCACTTGCACGTGCCAGAGGTAAAACCAATGCAGAGCTCAGAGGGTGTGTAGCAGCTTTCCCCTGGGAAGCTGGGAAGTGCTTCATTTATTGTGCAGAATGCCCTTTTTGAGCAGCAGACCCTAGAAAAGACCCTTCCCTCAGGATCCCATGAGAGCATTTCTCACGAGCCGTGTTTCCATGTGGTGAGAACATGGGGGTTTGGATCCTCCTCTGAGGAATCATAGAATGTCCTGGGTTGGAAGGGACCTCCAAAGCTCAGCTAGTCCAACCCCCCTACAATGAGCAGGGACATCTCTACCTAGGGCAGGTTGCTCAGAGCCCTGGACTCGTGCTCTAGCTGCTGGCCCTGCTGTGCAGGTGGGGAAACCAGGGCATGGGGATGAGTGATTTGGATAAGAGCTGGTACAAAGAAAGCTGCAAGGAAAGCAGAGCTGAGGTCTCTGTTTCCAGGCCTTCCTAAAGGCTTTGGGTCACTGACACATCAGTGAACATCCAGCTCCTGGGCTCTGTGCCCTGGTTCCTGGTCCATGGATGGCCAGGATTGCTTTTTGGGGACTGGAAATAAATGCAGAGTGCCCAGGGGAGCTCATGCACTGGGCAACAGCCCTTGGGCAGGGCTTTACTGGAGATAGATACGACAGTGCCCAAGCTCTGCCTCTGAACCACTCACCCCCAGTCCCCTTGTCACAGCCTCTGGGGCTGTCCAGGTCCTTGGTCATCATCTGTGTGTGTTCATCTCCTGGAGGATCAGAAACCAGCAGATGTTGTCTCTGCCTCTGCTCCCTCTCAAACATTCATCACCCCAAAGATCTCCGATCTCAGTCTCCAGACTGTCACTAAGTTTAGACCTGGGTTTTATTTGGCTTTCTAAACAGAATGATCTTTTCTGCCTGGAATGGTTTCCAGGTTGTCCTCCACTGTTGTGACTCTTGATGCTCTCTTCCCTTGCAGTGCTGACCTCTGCTGCTTGCTTCCCTGGTTACCTCAGACTGACCAAAAACTCCACAGCATTCATGCTCAGGTTTTTGCTCATGTTGCTTGCTCAAAGTCCTGAGTCTGAGTGTTGCATCAGGCCAAAACCAAATTGTAGGCTCTCAGATTATTTATTATTAAGTTAGGAAAGGGGAGATTTAGGTTGGATATTAGAAAAAAATGTCTTTAATGTGCGAGTGATAGATGAGTGGAATGGGCTGCCCAGAGAGGGGGTGGAGGCCCCATCCCTGGAGACATTCAAGGTGAGGCTTGCTGGGGCTGTGAGCAGCCTGCCCTAGGTAGAGATGTCCCTGCTTGTGTAGGGGGGTTGGACCAGGTGACCTTTGGAGGTCCCTTCCAAGCCAACCCATTCTATGATTATTCCTCAGGAATAAGGTGAGGACTGACACACTGTTAATAGATCAGCCAATTCAAATGTCATGATTCCATCAGTGACTCTTCCCCAAACATCTCTGAGACCCCGTGAATCTGGGGCCATGTTAAATGTTCTCTGGCTTGGGCACCCCCTGAGTGAGCTGAAGGCAAAGGGTTGTGTTGTGTTTTCAACAGGGAGCAACACCCAAGGACGGACCAAGCGCGGGGTGCACGATAGTCACAGCTCTGCTGTCCCTGGCCATGAACCGCCCCGTGAGGCAGAACGTGGCCATGACTGGAGAGGTGTCCTTGACTGGGAAAATCCTTCCTGTTGGTGGAATCAAGGAGAAGACCATTGCAGTAAGAGCTCTTGGCTTTGGGGATCAGCTGTGGGAGAGAGCCCTGGGTTGGGACACGGGGCATGCTGGGGGGTGTCTGGCTGTGAGGAAGGAGATGGGAGCCCAGGCTCTGTACCACAACATCTGTGTTGATCCAGTTACTGGACAGCTGGATGGTATCATCTGGGTGTTCATGTTCAACCTGTCTCCTCCATCACAGGCCAGTATGGTCCAGTGAGGACCTGGGCTGGTGCCTGGTTAAGGAGGCAGCCAGTATAGATTTGATGGTGTCCATAAGGTATCATCTGAGGCTCTGGTCCTTGCATTGACCTCACATCACATGTTTCTCTGTCTTCAGGAATGGGTTTGGCTCTTTGAGTAGCCTCTTCAGCTGGGGCTTCACAGCAGTGCTCTATGCCCAGACCTGCTTGGGCTGCAGCCTCGTGCAATGTGGCTCCTTTTCCTTTGAAATGGATGATTTTTTTGCATTTTGTTTTGTGGTAGTCACTGCAGGACTAACACACAACCATAGAATCATTAAGGCTGGAAAAGACCTCTAAGAACATCAAGTCCAACCAACAACCCAACACTACCATGACCACTAGACCATGTCCTGCAGTGACACATCTACTCGTCTGTTGAACCCGTCCAGGGATGGTGACTCCACCACCTCCCTGGGCAGCCTGGTCCAGGGCCTGACCACTCTCTCAGTAAAGAACTTCCCAATATCCAATCTAAACCTCCCCTGGTGCAACTTGAGGCCATTTCCTCTCATCTTATCACTGGTTACTTGGGAGAAGAGCCCAACACCCACCTCCTTTCAGGGAGTTGTAGAGACCAATAAGGTCTCCCCTCAACCTCTTCTCCAAATGCTCCTAAATAACTATTCTTGCTCTTGCTTTCTGAGGTGGGAGAGTTTCTAGACTGGGTTCTGAGGGCTCAGCTGACTGTGCCTCCCTTTCCCCCCAGGCCAAGAGGGCAGGTGTTACCTGCATCATTCTGCCCTCCGAGAATAAGAAGGATTATTACGACCTGGCCGGGTTCATCACAGAGGGACTGGAGGTGCACTTTGTGGAGCACTACAAGGAGGTATTTGACATAGCATTCTCCAAGGTGGATTCTGCTGGAGGATGATGGTCAGTGGATGGCTGGAGGGGGGTCAGTCCCTGCACCCAGCCCCAGGGCAGCTGGGGCCACTCCTGGGGTGGACGTGGAGCTATCGCTGCTGCGCAGCTGCGGACACGAGGTGGCTTGGCTGGAAGAAAGGATTTCTCACTCTTTAATATGGAATCATGATCCACGGGAAGGATTTCCAATAAAACGGTGACATTTTACCAAAGGAATGGGTGTGTTTGTGCTGCTACCTCTCTTCTCAGCAACAACCCCTCAGCAGAACTTCATCTTTTATTCTTCATCTGTTTGCATTTCTCCATCTTGAATCAGTCAAGAGGGAGCACATCACTGAGAGCTCAGCAAGTGCCACCAAAAGGAACTTTCTTCCACTCTTCAAACTGATCAGCTCGTTTCCTCTCAAACTGGTCAGTTCCTGGTTGATCTCTCTCCAGCCTCACCCACCACCCCAACCATGATCACCTGGGAGCAGTTGAGGCCTCACACAGGTGGGGCAGGTTCTGTCTGTGGGGCCTGAAACCACTTGGGGAACAAAACATGTTGCTGGATTGTGACCCATCCATAGGTGAACTCCAACTCTGGGTCCACAGCCCAGGCCCCAGCACTTCAGTGTTATCAGCCTTGTCAGTGGAACTAGTCAGGTCTCTTCTAATTAAAGATGTTTTGGGGCTGCCCCATATACCCTGCTACATGAGTAGCTCTTGGAAACCTCTCCCTGTCTTGGCTTTTAACCCTGTGCTGGGCTGGAAAGTGAAGTTCTTGGACAGTTCACAGCACTAGCACATTCAGAGGGACAGGGTTCTGCAGATCCACTCACACCACCAGAAATGGACCTGGGCCAAGGAGGATCAGGGGTTGCTGCTGCACTCCACCAGAGACCATCTTTGCCCCTGCAGCAGCTGGACTATGTTCACAGAGTGAAAAAAGCAATTAAATGTCCTGGTGTGACTGTTGTACACCAGTAAACATGAGAAATCAAGTACTTCATCTTATGGTGAACATTAGGAACAGGGGCAGTTACCTAAGCCTAGTTGAAATGTTTCCTTGTGCAGGCACAGCAAAGCAGCTCTTGGTGGAGAATAAAGACTCAGCCTGGAGTTCATTCAGGGAGTTCTCACTGACTCTAATTCTCCCTCACAATTTTTAACACCCTGCAGGAAGCTGGACACAAGTGGAGGGTACAAGGGGAGAAGGATGAGCCAGAAAAGCTGCACCAGAACAGGCTGAAGTGCTGGGGATGCAGTTATTACTGTTTTCAACAGCAATTTTTGTTCACTGAGTTCTCTCCTCCATCCATTGAGCTCTGCAGCCAGGGGGAGGTGGAAGCATCAGAGGCTTCACTATTGCTGAGGCCTCCAGGCCCTGGGAGAGACCAGCTCCAGCAGAGGAACCCCCTCTAGAACACACCACAGGCTGGCACCAGCACCTCCAGCTGCAGGTGAAGTAAACTGGTGATGCCAGCTCTGGCTGAGTGCAGGGGCTGGTCCCCCAGCACCCCCAGGAGCACCCAGTGACACCAGTGACCACAGGGCTTTGTGAGAAGGGGATTTATTGAGTTAGAGGCTGCAGGACTCAATCCTTCTTGGCAGCAGCTTTCCTCATGGCTGCCAGGACGTTGCTGAGCTCCTCCCGCTTCCGCTTAGCTCTGATGTGGGTCCCCACCTGCAGAGAGCAACTCGGTCAGGGCTCAGTTGGGGCTCAGCCCAGCAGAGCTGCTTGGCTGGTCCACTCAAAAAGAACCAGGCAGGGTCCTGGTAGCCACCCACCCCCCCACACACACACAGAGCCCAGGCACTAGTGGCCACTGCAGCTCAGGACTTGGGGTGAGCTGCTTTAGCTGCCCTCTGTGAGCCCCACCCCAGGGGTTCAGCCCCCACCAGCACCACTTTCCTCTTCCCCACACCAGACTGGCAGGTACTGCAGGACCAGTGAGTGACTCAGGGCCTTTTTGGCCAACCACCTTCCCATCCATCTCCCACCCAACCCACAGAGTATTCACAGAATTGTCAGGGTTGGAAGGGACCTTAAAGATCATCTCGTTCCAACCCCCCTGCCATGGGCAGGGACACCTCCCACTCCATCAGTTGCTCACAGCCCCAGCCAGCCTGGCCTTCCAAATGTCCAGGGATGGGGCTTCCAGCACCTCTCTGGGCAACCTGTGCCACTGTCTCCCATTCCCTCCACTCCCTCACATTAGATCAAGAACTTCCCAAACAACTCAAAAAATAAGGGAGTTAATTAAAGAGCAAAGTATCCCAAGAGAAGGGCAGGAACCAGGACATTACTAGAGCAGAGGTTTTGCCACCCCAGTGAAGGTGTCACTTTGACCTACCCGCTTCTTGATGAACTTCAGAGCACGTTTGTCTTTGGAGACCTTCAGCAGCTCCATGGCACGTCTCTCGTAGGGGGCAAAGCCACAGACCTCCCGGATCATGTCCCGCACAAACTTGGTGTGTTTGGTCAGGCGCTGGAGGAGAGGAGGGGGAAAAAGCAGAAATTCCTGGGTCACAATGAACATCAGGGATAACTGACCCCAACCAGCCTGCAAAGGGATGGGGCAAACTGGGCTAAGGCCCCAGAACCAGCTCAACGTGGCTGTGCTGGGATTTGTGCTGGGAACACTGTTGGTGTCACAGCATTGAGGCCTCTTCTGCTCCTCACCCCACCCACCAGGGAGCAGCCTGGGGGTGCACAAGGAGTTTGGAGGGACACAGGCAGGGCAGCCAACCCCAACTGACCACAGGGACATCCCAGACCATATGGTGAACATAAAGCTGGGGGAAGGAAGGGAGGAGACGTTCGGAGCGACAGTGTTTGTCTTCCCATGTCACCATGTCCTGGGGTGACTGGAGACCTGCTGCCCATGGGAAGTGGGGAATGAATTCCTTGGTTTGCTTTATTTGTGTGCTCAGCTTTTCCTTTACCTGTTGAACTGGCTTTATCTCAACCCATGAGTTTTCTCACTCTTACCCTTCTGTTCTCTCCCCACCCCACGGGGGAGCAGCAGCAGAGGGGTTGGCTGCTGGCTGGGCTTAAACCACAACACGCTGCTAACAACTTAACAGAGATTGGAAGACATCCCTCCTCCTTCCATTACTTTGCTCTGCTGCCAACTCCTCTATAACCATCTATTTCTCTCCACCTCCGCAGATTTAGTGCTTTCCAAGACTTACCCGCCCCCCCCCATATGTAACATACCCCCTTTCCTGGGTTCTCTCCAGTCTCAGTCTCTGCACTCTGAGACCACGACTGGCGAAGAACCCACGAAACAGAGACTTCTCCAGCCCACCACACACACCCGACTCCCACACCAACCACTGCTGTGGACGGGCCCCACCCGCACTGCGGCACCCACAGGGCCGGGGGGCAAAGCAGTGCGCACCCCCCGCCCACCCCCGCACGCCAAGTGCATCACGGGCGGCCAGAGCCTTCTCGCCCCTCCCCGACAGCCGGAGGAGCTGAGCAGCAGCACCGCAGCTCTCCGGGGCCCCCGTCCCGAGCTGCGGGGAGCGAGGTGCGCACCCCGGGACCGAGCGGCCGCCGCCCGGAGCCCCCAGAACCCCCGAGGGCCTGTCCCGCGGCCCGGCCTCGCTCGCCTCACACTCACCCCGCGGCGGCGGCACTGCCTGGGCTTGGACACGTTCTTCGTCACTTTGTAGCCCTTGTTGAGCCCCACGGCCATGGGGTAGCGGATCGCCATGGCTGCGGCACGGCGGATGGACACCGATGGAACCGGCCCCGGGGACCCGCTGCCGCTCCGCTGATGGCGCCGCGCCGGAAGGAAGGAGCGCGCGCGGGGCGCTGACGCAGCGTCTCTTCCGGGCGAGGACGCTCTGTCCCGCCCCGGGACCATAGAGGCGAAAGGGGAGGGCGCCCCCTGGGGGTGGGAGGTGCTCTCCCCGCCGGCGGAAGGAGACCGCCAAAGGCCGCGACCCCCGGGCTGCGGGATCCAGCGGCTCCAGCGGCCCCCCAGCACCCCGGGCAGGGTCCCGCGCTAGGATCGGGTGGGATCGAAGCCGAAATCGGGCAAAAGCCGGGGGTGGAGCGGGCGAGAGGCCTGGAGGGGCCTGGACGCGCCTGATCCTGCCTCACCCCCCGCCTCCCGCCATCGGTCCCGGCCTCCGCCGCCCTCGCCCCTCACCCGCGGCGGTTTGTGAGGAGCAGGAGACGAGGCCGTGCAGGAGGATCGGGGCTCCAGGCCCTGGAGCGTTAAACCCGGCTGTTAAACCTCCCCGTCTGGGCCGACGGCCCGACCCCAGAGCCCGGGAGGGGCAGCGCGGCCCAGGCTGCGGCTCAGGCCTTGCTGCAGCCAAACCAGCCTCTTACAGATTTCCCCCCACCAACTAAAGCTTCTGAACCGCTTGGCCACGGAAAAAGAAAGAGATTAAACGATTTTGCTGGAATGAAAGAGATTTTCTTGCTTGGACAAATCCTTTCCTTGGAACAAGGACTGGGGTGAACACGTTCAACCCAATGAACTGTGCTCTGCTTTTAAAAGAAATTCTATTTAATGTCTCAACATTGAAAATACTGACTCGAAAATAGAAATTTAATTGAAAAAATGGAAAACCTCAAAGTCTTAAATTACACGATTGTTCATCTTGCTGCTGGACACGCTGCAGCCCTGCTCCAGGACAGACCCACCCTTTGCAGACTGGTTCCCAGTTGTCCCAGCTCCACCCTGAGCCTCCCTGGACTTTGTCACCCAGCTCATGGCCCAGATCCAGGCACCGAGGAATATTCAGCCTGCAGCTCGTGAAGCTCTCATGCTTTTCTCCACAGGAGGGCAGAATGTGGACAGGGTGAAGGAGAATGGACAAAAGGAACCCCCAACCTGCTTCATTCCAACATTTCTGAAAGTCAACTGAAAAAAAAAAAAGGAATCCCAAATTTGTTACCTACATCTCTAAAGTGCAGCCAGGTTTGACATCATCTTTACTAATGAAAACTGCTACTTGGGGCAGCTAAAAGCCACCCACCCACAAGCTCTGGTTCTAGTAAGAGATGTCTCTGGTTGGACTAGATGACCTTGGAAGGTCCCTTCCAACCCGGTGAATTCTCTGATTCACTTGCAGGAGGAGCTGCCGCACAGCCCAGGCTGGAGAAGGAGGTGTCACCTCTCCTGCCCTGCCTGGAGCTACCTTGAGGTGGTTGCTGCCATCAGCTCTGGCTGTGCAGAAGAAAGGGATCCGAACTGCTTTGCTTCTGTGAGCACCGTCAAGTGTGGTGGCCCTGAAATCAACACTCCACAGGAGGAGGAGGAGGAGGTGGCTGCAGGTTCTGCTGCCTGGTCCACGAGCAACACCTGCTGCAGCCGTGGGGCTCTTCCTCCACCACCCTTGACTCTCGCTGTGTTCCTCAAGTGCTGTGGGCCCTGAGCTGGAGTTGACCCATGGATGAGTCACAACCCAGCAGAATATTTTGTTCCCCAGGTGGTTTAAGGCCCCAGAGGCAGAACCTGGCCCAGCTGTGTGCGGCCCCAACAGCCCCCAGGTGATGGTGGTGGGTGAGGCCAGAGGTAAATCAACCAGGAACCCACCAGTTTGTGAGAAGCAACAAGAAGCTGATCAGTTATGGAAGAGAGTTCCTGCTGGGGCCAGTCTGTTGGGGTCACTTGCTGAGCTCTCTCTCAGTGCTGTGTTCCCCCTTGGCTCTTGTGGTGACTGATTTGAGAAGAATATGTAGAAGATGAAGAATAAGGAGAACATGTTGCAGAGTTTGGGCTGGCCTGCAGAAGGGGAGTTCCACTCATGACACCTTCTTGTGCACTCAGCCTGCACACACAGAGGTGAACAGGCCCCAGACTTGCCTGGGGTTTCTCCTCATTTTTGTCATCAAACTCCTCCAAAACTCTGCCTGTCCCCCAAGAAGAGGTTCTTTCAGACCCGTTGCCTTCACAGGTCCCTACTAGAAAATCCAGTTTCTCAGTTTCCAGGAGGTTTTGCCCCATCCCAGCAGCAGGAGCTGTCTCTCCCCCGTTCCCAGCACTCACAAACCCTTTTGTATCTTGGCTGAATTTCTTCCTTTCTCTGAATTCTGCATGAAGTCCCCACCCTCGTTCCTGAAGCCATGACAAGGGCAGACCCCATCCAGT
>VYZX01025974.1:16420-66759 GCA_013401335.1 Brachypteracias leptosomus
GCAGGAGCTGTCTCTCCCCCGTTCCCAGCACTCGCAAACCCTTTTGCACCTTGGCTGAATTTCTTCCTTTCTCTGAATTCTGCATGAAGTCCCCACACCCTGTCCTGAAGCCATGACAAGGGCAGATCCCATCCAGTGAACACGGGAGGAAGGAAAAAGGAAGATGAGATGAAGGAAGGACTGGGGCTGAATCAGCATCCCCAGGTTGGGACTGGGACTGACTTGCTCTGCTGAGGAGGACATGGGGGTCCTGGGGGACAACAGGCTGAACTTGTGCATGATCCATCCCATGTGCCAGCATTGAGCAGGTACAGCAGGAGGCCAGATGGGCTGGCTGGGGAATTCTCAACTGAGTTTAAATGCAAAACTGAAGAGATGGAAGATGGCAGCAGCATCAGGCTGCCCAAGAGACACAGCCAAGCATCCATGGACATGGTGGGCACCCTCAAGAAGTGAGACCAGTGTTGTTATGGAGATAGCACCTGGGAGGTCTGGTGTACCCAGCCAGCCCTGGTCAGGAAGGCTGCTCCAGTGCAGGTGGTTGCTTTCAGAAGGTGCATGGACCCTCCTGCTGATGGTCAGTGATTGCCAAAGGTGTGCAGAGGGAGATGAGCTCTTACACCAGGTGCCTGAATGACAAGGAACAGTCTCAAGGCTCTGCAGCATCAGAGGAGCTGGGATGGAGATAGATGGTTGCTTTCAAACCACTCTTGTGCTAGCAGAGAACACTGCCAAAGAGGCACCTTGGACCCTGGTTACCCAACACAACTCTACATCATCCTCCACCCTCTAACATCAAACCCAAACCAGATATGAAGCTTTAACACCTATGGACACCCCTGAACCAACACCACATGGAGACTCTCCCCCAGCACCACGCAGTGCTCAGTGTGATGGGTGCTTGTGGTGGGAGACTCTGTTCAGAGGCCCTGAGACACCCACCTGCTGAGCTGCCAGAGTCACGAGTTTGGAGCCTCCCAGGAGCTGAGATCTGGGACGTTGCTGAGGGGCTGCCACAACTCATCAGAAGTGACCACAACCCTCTGTTGCTCTTCCATGTGCTATGAATGACACTGCAAAGCAGACCCTGAGCCAGACCGAGGAGGACTCTAAAGCCCTGGAGATGAAAGGGGAAACCATTGGTGCCCAAGTTCTCCTTTTTTACATCTCCCCAGTTAGAGGAAAGGAGGCAGCCAGAGAGAGATGAATAATGAACATTAATTCTTGGGTACGTGGCTGGTGCCATCGTGGGGGTTTGATAACAATGGGACATTCTGTGATGACTATAACCTGCTAGGGAGGGGTGGAGAACACTTGTCTGAGAGAGGTGAGGGGATCGTTGGCAGCAGGCTGGACAACATGGTCAGGAGGACTTTGAACTGAAGGACTCGGGGTGGGGCCCAAGATGGTGACACTTCTGCCACTGCAGCCAGAAGAGTCAGCCCGGGGCTGGTTCCCAGAGCCCTGCGCTTGCTGGGGGGCTGTGGGGAGGGGCTCTGACCCCGCTTCTGCCCCTTCTTCTGCCCCTTCTTCTGCCCCTTCTTCTGCCCTTTCTTCTGCCCTGCTGCCGGCTGGGACAGGGGCAGATCCAGCCCCACATCCCCCCCCAGCTCCTGGGGCTCCAGCCTGAAGGGGTGGAATTCTTCCAGGCTCAGGATGGCTTCAATGAGGTCGCTGAAGTCAGGGCAGACCCAGCCCGACGGGGACCCGGCTCTGCCGCTGGCACCTCTGTCCCCAGCCATGGGCTCACTGCTGGCACTGACCTCGCTCACCCCCAGCTCCTCCAGCTCAGACTCCGAGATGCTTCACAAGATGTTCTCTTGGAGAAGCTTCTCCTTGGGGAGCTCAACATTGTTGTCTGAGTCCCCAAGGTCTCAGTTGTGGGGGGCAGCAGAGGGGCTGGGGGACATGTCTCTGCTCACAGGGCTCTTGATTGCCAGAGGTGTCTCTGTGGAGGTGGCCCTGGCAGAGATCTTGCCCAGTGCAGAGTGTCCCTCCTTGTGCTCACAGGCAGGGCTTGGTGCTGGCAGCACTGGGGGGCTGGGGTCACTGCTCTCCCCTCTCCACTGCTCCCAGGAAGATCCGCAGGGTTGAGGCCACTGCTGGGACCATCCAGGCTCTGCCCCACTGCTGTGTCCAGCAAGCCACCAAAGAGCCTGATGGCCTCCTGGAGAAGCATCTCCTCAGTGACCTCGATCTCCTTGGAGGTCTCCATGTCCCTGTCTGGGTGCCCAGGGTCTGGGTTGTGGGGAGCAGCAGAGGAGCTGGGGGTGCTGCTGCTGCTCGGGAGGACGGTGGTTCCTGCTGGTGCCCCCCCAGCACTGGCCATGCTGGTGACCATGGTGGGTGCCGGGTGCCCCATGATGGGCTGGTAGCCGGGGGTGAAGATGAGCTGTGCTGGGGGGGCTGGGGCCACTTGTGTCACCCATTGTTGGTGGGGCACAGGGTGTCCCTGGGGGGTCCCTGGTGCTGCCCAGAGCACGAGGGTCCCCCAGAGCCCAGAGCTCCCCGGGACAGCCCCCAGCAGAGCAGCGGCCCCTTGGCCAGGGGTGTTGGTGGCCGGTGGGGGCAGGACGGTGCTGGCCCAGGGCGTGTTGAGCAGCCGGGCGTCGAAGAGGCAGCCGCAGGGGGCCCTGTACAGCCCTGTGTGGGGAGAGGGAGCCGAGGCCAGGCGGGGGTGTCTGGAGGCTTTGGGGGCTTTGCAGGGAGCCCTGTCCCTGCTGGAGGGGCCGCTGGGGGTGGTGAGGAGAAGGGCTGGCAGCCCTTGCTGTGGGGGGTGTGCGTGTGCCCCCGGCCCCCCCAGGGTGTCCTTGTGCCAGGGGCTCTGTGCTGCTCTCTGCGTGGGGCTGGGAGTCCTGCAGGGCCCCGTCTGTGCTGGCTCCCCTCTGGCCAAAGGGCTGCTTGCCCTGGGCAGGGGCCAGGGGAGTCCCCCCCCCCATTGCCTGCCCCACTGGCTGGCGCTGCCTCAGCCCTGGGGGGGTCGGTGCCCTTCGGGGCCGCCCGGCTCTGATCTGGGGCTCAGCGGGGCTGGGGCACCTCTGGGCTGGGGGGTTCCCAGAGCCCCCTCTGCTCCCCCCTCCCACACAGACCCAGAGCAGAGCTGGACAAACAGCTTTTAATGGAACAGCAACAGAAAACACTAACAGAGCTACTCGAACTACCCCCCAATACATGACCCCTNTGTGGGAGCTGAGGTGGTGGCAGCGCCATGTCCGCTCGCTCTGACGGTTGCCACCGACTCTCTGGGGTCTCCCAGGAGGGGTTGTGGGGGCTCCTCGTGTTCCGCCCCGCCCCCAACTAACGGCATGCCCATGGTGGCATAGAAGGATAGAACCATAGGGTTGGTTGGGCTGGGACAGACCTTTCAGGTCATTAAGGCCAACCAAGAACCCAATACCAGACCAGTAACAGGCTTTGGGCTGTTGAGGAGACTGATGGACAGGGTCCTTGGGAGGCCGTCTTGAAAGGCAAAGGAGTCCAGGAAGGCTGGACAAGCTTCAGGAAGGAAATCTCCGAGGTGCAGGGAGAGGCCTCCCCATGTCCCCAGAGAGGGGCAGGTGGGGAAGAGACCAGCCTGGATGAAGAGAGAGCTAGAACCATAGGATTGGTTGGGTTGGGAGAGACTTTTTAGCTCATTAAGTCCAACCAAGAACCCATCCCTGCCAAGGCACCACTAACCCCTGTCCCTCAGCACCTCAGCTCCACACCTTGGAAACCCCTCCAGGGATGGAGACTCCACCACTGCCCTGCCCAGCCTGGCACAGCCCCAAACAACCCCAAACAGCAACAAATTGTTCTCAGCTCCAGCCTCAACCTCCCGTAGGGCAACTTGAGGACAACTCTTATGCTATCACTTGTTCTTTGGGAGAAGAGCCCGACCCCACCTGGCTCCAACCTCCTTTAAGGGTGCTGTTGAGAGCCCTGTCCTGTGATGCATGGACAGAACTGGCAAAGCCAGAGTTCAGCTGGACTTGGCTGAAGACCAAGGGAAGAAGCAAATGTTCAGCATGCAAAGACTTTGCCATTCTCTGATCTGCTCCTGGTTTGCAAAGAGTGAGGCCATCTCTGCAACAAGACAGAAGGGCTTTCTCTTGGCATTGCTCCACTTCTCCAAGTGTAGAACACACATGGTCCACCTCAGAGAGGTGCAGGATGCCCAGCTCAATGATGTTGCCTTGGAGCCCATCCTCTCCTCAACCTGAAGCTCCTCCAAGCATGAACTTAATCACCTCCCCAGAAGTGAGGAGGACAGTCAGGTGGCTGTGGCCTGATGCTGCTCAGCAACTCTCCACCTTCCCATCCTGTCCCTCCTCGGGCTGGGCTTTGCTAGATGCAGGTGTTTGCATTCACCAAGGGCCTGTCATGGTCTTCTGCCAGATGTCTTCTGGCATTCCCCTGTGAGCCAGCAGAGCCAGGGAGGCTGGTGGAGCTGGGCAGTGGGAAGGGAAGGAGGGACAGGCTCAGCCTCATGCCTAAATCCAGACTACTTTAAATTCAGAGTCTCCTGTCTGAGGTTAATTAACAAAAATAACCCACAAGCAGTGAGAAGGCCCTTCAGCAGCATTCCCACGGGGCCTCCCCTGCAAGCTGAGACCTTGATGCTCTCCACAGTGGGTTCTTCTGGAAGTGCCCCTTCCCCAGTATTCCCAGCTGTCCCTCTGGAGGCTTCTGGACCTCAAACACCTGAAGGCCCCCCTCTCTTCTGGAGGGGTTGGACTAGATGATCTTTTGAGGTCCCTCCCAACCCCTAACCTTGTGTGATTCTTGGCTCTGCTCTGTGCTTCCTTGGCTCAGCTCCCCGTGTCCACACAGGGTGTTTCCCCAAGTGATGGAGCTTCAGTGTCTCTCAGGAAATCATTACTCACGAGAGCAACCAGACAAAATCCCTGCGTAGGGTTCACCATATGCAACATCTCTGCAAGTCAAGGATGGAAAACCCCCGTGACCAAGAAAAGAGCATGTGGGGACAGCAAAGTGATAACATCTCCCTCTGCCAGCTAAGAAGGGGCTGTGGCTGCCAGACACACAAACGTGTGATGATGAGCAAGGCTCCTCAGGCACTGCTTGGGCACTGCCACCAATGCTCCCCTGGGCTCTTCTGAGGGGGCTGGAGAGAGCCAGGGGAGGGGTTCATCCTGCCTCTGTTGCTGACATGAGGAATAACCCCCTACACTGGATGGGATGTAGAGGTGAGGGGTTGACCTGCTGGAAAGCAGCTCCATGGAGAAGGACCTTGGGGTCCTGGTGGACTATAAGTTCAAGAAAGCCAATGGCCAATGAGGTGCATGAAGAAGAGTGTGACCAGCAGGTCAAGGGGGGTTCTCCTCCCCCTCTACTCTGCCCTGGTGAGGCCACCTCAGGAGTATTGTGTCCAGTGCTGGGCTCCCCAGGTCAAGAGAGACAAGGAGCTACTGGAGAGAGTCCAGCAGAGGCTCTGGAGATGCTGAGGGGATGGAGCATCTCTGTGCCCAGCAAAGGCTGAGAGCCCTGGGGCTGCTGAGCTGCACAAGAGAAGCCTCAGAGGGGATCTGATCAATGCTGAGCAAGAGCTAAAGGGCCCATGGGGGGCAAGAGGCTGGGGCCAGACTCTTGTCAGTGGTGCCCAGGGACAGGACAAGGGGCAACGGGCACCAAGTGGAACCCAGGAGGTTGCATGTGAGCAGGAGGAGGTGGTTGTTTGTTGTGAGGGTGTTGGAGCCTGGCCCAGGCTGCCCAGAGAGGTTGTGGAGTCTCCTTGTGTGGAGAGATTCCAAAGGGGCCTGGACACCATCCTGGGCCTCCTGCTCTGGGGGAGCTGCTGGAGCAGGGGGGATGCATGAGATGCTCTCCAGAGGTCCCTTCCAACCCCTGCCATTCTGTGAGATGCTGGAGGTGGAGAAGTCCCTGGTGTGTAACGGGGATGTCCAGGGAGTGAGCGCAGCCAAACCAAAGTGGCCCTTCCTTGCTTAAGCTGCTTGGGAGAGGAGTGAAGGTCACTGCAGAGTCCCCACTGCCACCTCTGGAATGATTCTGCTGCCCTTGGACACTTTGTCAGCCCTGGGCTGATGGACAGTTCCTGGGTTCCCCACTGTCTCTCTCCTAGAGCCTTAAAGACCTTTGAGGCAATCAGAGACCAACCACTCTCTGGTGGTGCTCCATTGGTTGGGTTTAAGTGTATTTTGAGACACCCTTGTGAGCTTGGCACATCATGGGGTGGCTTTCACATCAGTCCTTGGTTCTTCCAGCAGAAGTAGCTTGAACATTTTGAAAAGAAAATTCCAGACAACACCCCCAGAAGCATTTCCTAACTTGCAAGACTTTCCACAGCAGAAACCAAGAGCTTCTACCACCAAAACCAGGAGAGGGAAGGGTGAGCTCAATCACAGGTCCTCCCAACACCCCTCCACAAGCAGCGGGTGCTCCACTCAAGCCATGGTGTCCCATCAGGAGCAGCACGTGGGCATGGGTGCCACCAAAACTGCCCTCCTGAGAGAGGCCAGGACCCTGCAGCAGCTCCTGGGGGTGACCCCAGCCCAGCTCCCAGTGTCTCTGAGGTCCTGTCTTGTGCAAAGGCTCCTCCTCTAGCCCAGGCACTGCTGAACCCCTCACCCACGTGCCACAGGCCAGCACCTGTTCCTGAGCCCACCTGCTCCAGGACATTGGGAAACAACCCCTGCCTGTTCCTCAGAGCTGCTGCTGGGCACTGGTCCTGGCCCACCTGCCCAGTGCAACTGCCCCAGCTGAGGAGGCATCTGCAGCTGCCAGTTGAGGCTGAGGGAAGGACTTAACCCTTCAGGGGCTGCACTGGGCTCCCAACGCCTGGACTCTGCAGCCTGGGCTGGTCTCCCTCACCTCTGCTGCCAGGCAATGCAGCACCTCCATCAGCCTCCACTTCTGCAGTCCTGGTGCCTCAGCTTTGGTCTTCTTTTGAGCTTTCTCATTGCTTGGGGAAACAACCTTCATTTCTCTCACTGAGAAGCAAAGTTCCTTCTTTCTGTCAAGGAATCACATGAGGAGAACCTCATCATCTTCTAGTTCCAACCCCTGCCATGGCAGGGACACCTCCCACTAGACCAGGTTGCTCAAAGCCCCATCCAGCCTGGCCTTGAACACCTCCAGGGATGGAGCATCCAGGGACATCTGTTGGACACTTGGATGCCACTTTGGACAAGTGCAGCCACCATTTGTGTTCCTGCCTTTTACACCATGGCCAACGTGTTGCAATGAGAATGCCACAGAGATGAGAATGGCTCCCACAGGGATGAGCCCGTGTCCCAGTCCCTTGGTGGGCCAGTTGGGTGTCACTGCAGGCACAGGGAGAGGGTTGGGTGCTGTGGTTGGGGTGGTGCTGGGAGGCCAGGTAGGCTCAGCCCAATTGCTGGTGGAGTCTTGGGCTGTCCCAGTCCATGAGGAGCCTGCCAGAAGGAGGCAGAAGCCCCGAGTGGCATCTCAGGGGAGCCTGGGAAGACCTCAAGGTTCAGATGGAAGTTCAGAGCTGGCTCTTATTTCTATCCCAGCTGATGCTTGGCCCTCCTTCACCTGGCCATGCTGCTCTGGACTGGGAGGAGGGTGCAGCTCCCAGCTGTGCAGCAACAGGGCACAGGAGAAGGGGCTGCCGGCGTGGGAGCCTCTGAGGAGCTCCTCAGGGTGCCAAGAACCTGATGTTGAAGAGAAGGTCAGAGGGGAAGGTGGAGGGAGTGGCCTCTTCTGAAGCTTGGGCAAGTGAGACGGGGCAGCAGCCACAGCCAGGGACTGGGTGTGTAGGTGCTGCAGGAGGAGGAGGAGGAGGAGGAGGCCTGTCCCAAGCCAAGTGGCCGTGTGAAGGATCCTTCACCACTGGCACAGGCTTTCCCACAGCCCCAGGGTGACCTGAGCAGGCCCTGGTGCTGCTGGTAGGAGGCACTAGCTGTGGTTGGCCACTGCCTGCCCAGACCTGGTCCCACTGAGCCAGGGCATGTCTCTCCCCCGTGCCACGTTCAGCAAAGGCTCAGAGCTCTACCATCTCCCACTCCTTGCTTGCATGGATGGATTCCCTGCCCACGCTTTACACTTGCAGGCTGGGGACATCTGCAGAGCCCAGGACACACCTGTGACCTCCTGCAGGGCAGGGAGCAGCCACAGGCCAAAGGAAGCCCAGAAAAGCAGCAGGAATGATGCAAGGGTTGAGGAAGATGGGAGAGACAGTAAAGGGGAGGTCCTGCCCAAAGGGAGATCTTTGGAGGAAGACCCATCAACAGGCCAGGGATTGCAGGGACAACCCTGCAGGACTGTTCCCTGAGAAGGGAGTAATGGGGGTGTCCACCTTCCAAGGAGGTGCTGGTCCTTCCTTGTGTGTGTGCCAACAGGAGAGTCCTGGAGAAAGCAAATGTTGGTGTTTCTTTTACATAAGAAGACTTTTTGGACAAGAATGAACAGGAAACCTGGTCCTGAATTGGTCGGTGTGCCCAGGGAGCTGCCTGGTCTTGACACCAAAGGAGAAAAGCGCAGGGTGGGGAGGAGAAAACTGTTTGAATGCAAAAGTAAATAGAAATCAGGAGATTTGTGTAAGGCAGAGCAAGGGCAAAGGGCTGGGCAGCCACAGAGCCCGCGGGTGGCCCAGGCAAGTGTGGGTTCTTCACCCAGGATTTTCTCCTTCTGCTTTCTGGTCATGCAGCCAAAGATGTCTTGAGGCTGGCGGAGCACCTGAGGTGCCTGGTCCTACACTGGAAGGACTTATTGTGGCCTTCCAGGATCTGAAGGCGCTACAAGAAAGCTGGGGAGGGACTTTTGAGGCTGTCGGGGAGTGGTAGGAGTGGGGGGAATGGGTCAAAAGGAGAGGTGGGGAGATTGAGATGAGACATTAGGAAGAAGTTGTTGGCCAGGAGGGTGGGGAGACACTGGCCCAGGTTGGCCAGAGAGGGGCTGGAGGCCCCATCCCTGGACATTTGGCAGGCCAGGCTGGCTGGGGCTGTGAGCAACTGATGTAGTGGGAGGTGTCCCTGCCCATGGCAGGGGGGTTGGAATTGGATGAGCTTTAAGGTCCCTTCCAACCTTGACAATTCTCTGATTCTATGACTCTTAAGGACTCCCAGCTCCTCACCAGATGCAGGGTGGAGGTGTTCTCCACTCTGGCCTCAGGCCAGTCCCTCAGCCCCAGCCCCTGCCACTGGGAAACTGGGTGGGGTGGTCACTGAGCCAGAACCACCAGTGACGTCTTATCAGCATGTGTTTGCTTAGCAGGAGGGATGCAGTGGGAGGGTTGTGATTTCTGTTCTACAACACACACCCCACAGGATCAGAGCCCTCCAGCTCAGAGCAGCATAGGACAGGGATGGGTCAAAGCTCAGCAGACGAGTCCAGGTCTCCCAGGTGTTTGCAGGTAGACCACTCTCCAAGACAACCCCCCAGGTCGTGCTAGAGCTCCAGCAGGGCACTCAGAACACATCCCAGTGGGCCACTGGGATTGCACGGATCTGCACTGGGCTGTGAACGCTGCAGGAGGGGGGTCCTGCTTGGGGCCAACATCTCTGCTAGTGGTGTAAGTCACAGGATCACAGGGTGACAGGGGTTGGAAGGGACCTCTGGAGATCATCTTGTCCAACCCCGCTGCCCAAGCAGGGTCACCTAGAGCAGGTTGCACAGGAACGTGTCCAGGCAGGTTTCGAGTGTCCACAGAGAGAGACACTCCACTGCCTAGTGTGCTGGTGGTAGAAGAAGTGATGTGATGCTGCTGGCCTTCAAAGTTCAGCACAGAGTATGGGCTGCAGGACACCGGGTAGGGCCGGGTGTCCCCTGGGTTGTACAGTCAGGTTCCAAACTCCAGTCAGTTCCTGGTTAGCTGGAGCTGTCCCTCATGGACACTGCTCCAACACAAGTGCTCCAGCACTTTGATGTCACCAGCTCTGGACTGGAAAAATGAGACAGATGCATTGATAGGACCTGGAAGCCAGGTCCACCAAAGTGCTCCACAAAGCTCAAGACATAGAGGCATTAACTGAGGAATCTGCGCAGACATCTTAATTTTGTTGCAAGATGATGCTAAAGCTTGATAAATTCTCCTTTGTAAAATACTTGGAGATCTTGAATGAAGCATACTTTGGAATTGCAGAAAGGATTCCTTTCGTCTCCTTCATGATTCCTTTCATCTCCTTCATTACACACCTAATTGCTGCAAGAGAGACTGATCCCATGCACATTCCTCTTTATCTTCATGGACCTGTCTTCTCCCCTCTCACATTCATTTGAACTCTGTAAACTTTGCCTTTGCCAGAGTGTCTTAAGGAACCTCGTGGTCCCAGATCTACGCAGCATTTCTCACAGCACGGTGCACGATGGGCTAATTTAATGGTTGGACTTGATGACCTTGATGGTCTTTTCCAACCATAGTGATCCTGTGATTCTATAATTATAGGATAGAATCACAGAATTGTTTTGGTTGAAAGAGACCTTTAAGCTCTTTGAGTCCAGCTCCATTTCCCCAGCACTAACCCCTGTCCCTCAGCACCACATCTCCACAGCTTGGAACCCCCTCCAGGGATGGGGACTCCACCACTGCCCTGCCCAGCCTGCCACAGCCCTTCACAGCCCCAAACAGCAACAAATTGTTCCTCAGCTCCAACCTCAACCTCCCCTGGGGCAACTTGAGGCCATCTCCTCTTGTCCTGTCGCTTGTTCCTTGGGAGAAGAGCCCGACCCCCCCTGGCTCCAACCTCCTGTCAGGGAGTTGTGCAGAGCCAGAAGGTCTCCCCTGAGCCTCCTTTGCTCCAGGCTCAACCCCCCCAGGTCCTGCTCTAGACCCTTCCCCAGCTTCATTCCCATGTAGATGTGGTGCTGAGGGTGCCCTGGCAGGGCTGGGTGAACAGTTGGGCTTGATGATCTTAAAGGTCTCCTCCAACCAAAACAATTCTCCTATCTTTGAAAGGGGAGCCAAAGGTTTCTGCTTTCCCCTTTCTGTGCTAAAAACTGCTCTTAACACACCGGGGTTTCCTTGTTTGTTTGTTTAGGAGACTCAAATTGGAATCTCAGCCCATCTCCAGTGAGACCAGGAGAGAGGCTGAGCCGGTCTGGCCAGACGTGAGGTCCACAACAGGTTACTGCAGCTGCTGGGGGAAAATATGTAAATAGCTGTGTGGTGCCGGGCAGGGAGCCAGCTGCAGTTGGTCTGAGGTTTGAAAATTCGGCGCCAAATGGTTGTTTCGAAAAAACCCCGGGGTTTGTTTTCCTCAGCTTGGAGATGGCTGCCAGGGTTTATATAACAGCAGCGTGGGGGGAGCCCCGAGCGCTCCCCTCCCACTGGAGGAGCAGTGATCTGAGGGATTCTCAGGGCAGTGGGGATTGCTCGTGGCTGATAAAGGCAGCTTTGTGAACCCCGAGGAGCTGCCCTGCAGAGCCAGCCCCCCCCTCCTCCCCTGCGCTCTCCCAGCTGCCAAATGGTACAAGATTAGGGGCTTGCTGGGGTTAGGAGGGACCCTCGTGGGGAGCTGCGGCCACCCTGGATCCTCTTTGGATCCCTGAAATTCATCTCTGCAGGTGAAAGTCAAAACTTGTAACGTTAGAGATGATTGGCCCAATGTCTCATTAAAGGTGCCGTGAATCATCCTGGCCTTGATCTTAGATTAATTTTGCTATTTACCCCTATAAACAGCAGGTAGTTATGCACAGGGCTCCGTGACCACAGGCTCTGGGGCTGCCCGACGAGGAGGAAATGGTGACACTGCTCCTACTCACCACTCTCAGTGGTGTTTTCGTGGTGTTTTATTGCTAAGAAACGTGTCTTCCTAGTTTGGGGAAGAATTTCTGAGCTTTGAAGAGCCTGAGAGGGGAAGACTCTGCAGCTACGCCGAAGGCTGATGCATCACACACTGTGACACCCTTAGCTCAGAAGGGCTGTGCCCCAGTTGGGCTGGAGGAACCCCCTCCACTGGCTCTTTTTAGCCTGTGGTGTTATAAGCAAATCCACAAAGTGGAACCCTGGAAAGCTGAGGAGCCCCAAGGCACTGACACCCCCCCCCCAGCTCCGTCCTTTGCCACTTTTCTGTTGAGATGGGGGGTAAAATATGTGAGGTTTAAATTCTCATTGATTTCTGGTCACACGCAGAATCACAGAATTGCTGTGGTTAGAAAAGACCAACCATCGAGTCCAACCGTTACTATCTCTACCAGGCCACTTCTACACCACATCCTTGACCATCGTATCTAGATGGCTTTTAAATACATCCAGGGATGGCGATTCAACCACCACCCTGGGCCAGTCTTTGATAACCCTTTTGGTGTAAAAGTTTCTCCTGATGTCCAACCTAAACCTCCTCTGGTGCAACTTGAGGCCATTTCCTCTTTGTCCTATCACTTGTGAGGCCAACATCCACCTCCCTACAACCTTCTTTCAGGAGGTCACCTAAGATCAGGTTCTGCTTCCAGCACAAGGGTCACCCAGGACCTCCTGACCATGAGAGTCCCTCACTACAAAGCAGTGAACAATCCCAAGCCCAGACCTGGATTCTCCTCCCAGGCTTCCCCGAGTCAGTGTGACACAGGTTGGATTCTGCCCCAGTAAGGAGGTAAATATTGTAGCAGAACTTTATTGTTCAAGGCTCCTGCCAAACATTATATGCCTGGAATTAGAAATAAATACATCTTCTTGTACACAGAGCCTGTCATCTGTCTGCTTTAACCCCACCACTGTCCCTGTGTCCCTCCTTGCTCCTTTTTGCATGACTCTTAGTGAACTTTCCCAATAGCAGATGAGGAAGATCTCACCCATGACACGTGGCTTACTCTTCATTTTCTCTACTTGCTTTGGTGCTTTTGTCCTGACACTGCTGGAATTTTTTTTTCAAGGAAAGCTGAAATTCTGCAGCAGAAATCTGTGGTGGGGTGTGAGAGGTTATTCTGGGCTGGCAGGTTTTTGAGGACTAGTGGTGAGGCTGGATTGAATCTGGGCCGATAGGAAAGTGGTTCTGTAGGTTCAACCCTTGCCCCTTCCTGAAATGAATGAAAATACCTGAGACAATTGATTAAGCACTGGCTTAATCAGATAAGGGACATGAGGGAGAGGGGAAGTTGGGTGGCTACAGACAAAGAAATCATCCTGCTCTTGAAGACATACAAATAATAAAGTGTAGGATGAGAAAGGGGAGGGCAGGGCAGCTGCTGCTGAGAAACTAAAGCAGGTGAGGGAAGAAACAGGAGTGGAAATCATAGAATCATAGAATGTTTGAGGCTGGAAGGGACCTCTAGAGGTCACTTTGTCCAACTCCCCTACACCAGCAGGGACATCTCTACCTAGGGCAGGCTGCTCAGAGCCCCAGCAAGCCTCACCTTGAAGGACTCCAGGGATGGGGCCTCCACCCCCTCTCTGGGCAGCCCATTCCACTCATCTATCACCCTCATGGTTAAAGAACTTTTTTCTAATCTCCAGCCTAAATCTCTCCTTTCCCAGCTTAAACCCATCACTCCTGGTCCTGTCATTACAAACCCTTTTGAATAGACCTTCAAATGGGATCACTGTGAAAACGTCAGAGTCATTGTGAAATCCCAGAGAGCAGCAGAAACTCGCTGCACCCAACAGCACAGGAAACCGGGCAACGCCTGAGAGAGAAGATGCTCTGCACCAAGGG
The DNA here is from genome assembly GCA_013401335.1 of Brachypteracias leptosomus. Classification (NCBI taxonomy): domain Eukaryota; kingdom Metazoa; phylum Chordata; class Aves; order Coraciiformes; family Brachypteraciidae; genus Brachypteracias; species Brachypteracias leptosomus. Next base: position 29,995 of record VYZX01025974.1, read on the forward strand.
ACACCCGAGTTTCCTTTCCTCGTCATTACATGCTGTAAGTCATCTCTTCATTTATCTGCTGGGAACAGCACTGCAGAACCCATCACTGCTCTCTGGGTTCTCCAACATCCCCAAAATTTGCTCTCACCCTACCCAGACCATCAGATGTTGCAAGTCCCTTTGAGGTGCAGCTTCCAGACCGAGCCCAGGGCACTTCCAAGCTTCTGACTTTCTATCAGGGTAGAACCTGGACTTGCAGCAGCCTCCCCTTGTGTTTTGCTTTCCACAAAGAGTAAACCTGGGGGATGAGGCAGGAGCCTTGGTGTGCTCCCAGCAGGTTCTTGATCTGAAAAGCCCAGAGAACGTAGTGCCAGGGACTGCCATAGTATCATAGAATGCATTGGGTTGGAAGGGACCTTCCAAGGTCATCTAGTCCAACCCCCCTACAATAAGCAGGGACCTCTAACTAGATCAGGTTGCTCAGAGCCCCATCAAGCCTGACCTTGAATGTCTCCAGAGATGGGGCCTCCACCATGTGGAGTGTCCACCACCCTCATAGTAAAGAACTTCTTCCTAATGTCTAATCTAAATCTCCCCTTCTCTAGTTTAAACCCATTGTCCCTTGTCCTATCACTACAAGCCCTCCTATACTATAAGGTCTCCCTGTTTCTTGTAGGCACCCTTAAGACACTGGAAGGCCACTATAAGGTCTCCCTGGAGCCTTTTCTTGTCCCGCCTGAACAAGCCCAACTCTCTCAGCCCGTCCTTGTGTTCCAGCTCTCTGACAATTTTTGTGGCCTCCTCTGGACCTGCTCCATCAGGTCCATGGCCTTCGGTGAGGCCAACACATCCCTAGATTGTCCCTTGGTAAACATCAAATGTCCTGGGCTAACAGATCAATTCTACCTCCTGAAATCAGGGAGGGAGTTTATAATAAAATTATTTTGGCTAGCACTGAACTCTCAAGGTCTTTCATGACAAAGGAATCGCTAAATATTGAAAGAAGAATGACAACAGAGGCTCTGGCTCGGCGCTGACTGGGGTGACCACCGGAGCCATCCAAGAGGAGCAGTGTTTGAACAGATGCTCATTCCACCCCCAAAGCATTCATTGTACTGCCTCTAAATCACACTTGTCTGGTGGGCTCTCGGCTTTTGTCCTTCCCCTCCTCCCCTGATGCTTCCCTCTCCTCATCCCACCCCCAAACGGGTCTCTTCTTTTTAGCAGAGATCAGGAAAGTGAACATATAAGGAGAGGAGGAGGGAGCCAAGGGTGGAAATGTGCAAGTGTTTTGGCTACTGCAAAAGAAATGGACCTTCTAAAAGATGTAGAAAATATTAAGTATGATCCTTAAGGAATATTTCAGGGAGTATATTTAGGAAAAAAGCTTTTTCTGCAACACAGTTGATACTCTAACATTGCAAACAAGTGTTAGGGAGTTCTTTTTCAGATGGCTTTTCAGTAACAGTACCAGCACTATGAAAAGAACAATATTCATAAATAGCAAATAATTCAAAATATCACATAGTGGTAACATTAGAAGGAAAAAACCTGAACCAACCAAACAAAAAACAAAGAAACTCAACAAAAAAACCCCCAAGTCTTTGAAACATTCAGAGTTTTCTAAGACATTCTTTAAAAATCTGACAGACAAAATAATGGGGGAGTTTGGGCTAAACTTGAGCAAAAGGCATTTACATCTGGATTACATTATCAACCAGAATGAGGCAAAAGGTTGAAAAGAATCTCTAAAATATGACGGATGGGCAGCACATAACGTCAGATCACAAGAGGAGAAATGAGCTAACCCAGAAATGCTGATATAGAAGCTTTCGGCATTCCTGGGATATTTTTTTCTAGCTGAAGGTAACCAAAGCTTTCGATTCTTCTTCCATGAAGTCGCTGGTGCTGGTTGCTCCGTGTTGGAGGAGGAGAAGTTCACTGCCAGGGCAGGGCCGGCGCTGCCCCGGGTGTTTTGCTGCGCTCGGGGAAGGCTGCGAGGCTTGAACTGGGGCCAGAGGCAGCTCCGGGCTGGGGCTGGAGCCGCTCCAGGGCGGTTGGTTTTTACAGTTTGCAGCCAGGCGCCAAAATTCAAAAAACGCTCCGTGCTTCAAATCCGGAGGCGCGACGAGCACAAAGGGGGAGGAGGCGGCCCCGGGGCTGCCCCCGCCGCGGCCCCGCGCCCGGCCCGGCTCCGACCGCCCCGCTCAACAAAGGGGCCGCGGCACCCTGGGACTTGTAGTCTCTGCTTTCTGCCGCCTTCTCCTGCTCAATGCCAGGAGAAACCAGCTGGAATCCAGTCAGAAAGGCGAGTTTCACACTGAGGAACCTGCTCTAGTGGGAGGTGTCCCTGCCCATGGCAGGGGGGTGGAACTAGATGATCTTTGAGGTCCCTTCCAACCCAAACCATTCCATGATTCTATGACGAGGGGGAGTGTGATTTACACAGGTAGGGAGGGTGTATAAATGCTGGCAGAAAGGTTGTGATTTAGGCTTACTTCGATTTTAGCTACCATTTGAAAAGTCCAAGTAACCCTCCAGTACCCTTCACAGACTCTGTGTGGAAATCCTGCCCTCAGCTCCCTGTAGGAGATGGTGGTGAAGGAGCAGTCAATGCTGTCCAAGGAGACATGATGCCCAACCCAGGACAACCCTTCATATTGGTTGCGTACTTTGAAACAAAAGCATTCAGGTGAAAATCTACATGAGATCTGCCAAAGATACCTGGTGATTGCAAGAGGGAGTTACAACTATTTGCCACAGGGGTATTGAACGTCTCCAGGGATGGGGCATCCACCACCTCTCTGGGCAACCTGTTCCTGTGTTCCAGCACCCTCATAGTAAAGAACTTCTTCCTAATGTCTAATCTAAAACTCCCCTTCTCTAGTTTAAAACCATTGCCCCTCATCCTATCGCTACAAGACCTTGTCAAAAGTCCCTCCCCACCTTTCTTGTAGCCCCTTTCAGATACTGGAAGGCTCCTCCTCGGAGCCTTCTCTTCTCTAGGTTCTCATTCCTCATGTGCAGCACTTCTGTGCATTATGCTCATGCTGCTTTTCTTTCTTTGCTGTCCATGTATGTGGACAACAGACTTATACTTTTTTTCCTCCTTCTCAGGCAGAAAATCTCCCTTTTCTCAGCTTTCCCTGGTAGCTGGAAGGCACAACAGCAGAGCTTTTCAGCCTCCAAAGTTTCAGGACATGAGGAATTAGCTGATAGGAATGGTAATCCAGTTTATACCGCTTAATGCTCAAGACCCGACAGAGGTTGGGATATATTCAGTAAAAATAAGTCCAGATCTTTAGGAAAGGAAAACTTCTCAGTGGATTTTAGTTTGTACAAAATGTGGCTTGCCAAAGGATTTCAGGAGAGCTTCCTTCTTGAATGGCCTGGTTGGAAACTGGGAGGCATTGCAACCTCTCAGTAAAACTTCAGTGGAAATTTCTAAAATCTATGGAACAGCACTATTAAAATTCACCCTTGGAAATAGCTGATTGGTATTTTTTTCTGAGCGTCTCCACCCCCAATTAAAGCAAGCAGCAGATCTCTGGCCTATAGAACTTCAGTGCTAACAGCAGAGCACGGCAAATTCACAAACAGCTCAAAACCGGGTTATACGGTGATCTTTTAGTTAATTACTGTGAAAACATAGACAGGTCTCAATACAACTGTGACCATGAGCAGCACGGTGTCACTTCTGTCAGGGCCTGCCGCTGGTTGGGGGCTCAGGGGGTTGGTGGATGATGGACAGGCAGCCATGGGGGCTCCTGGCAGGGTGAGGGACGTAGGGTGACCCTCAGCCACCAACTCTGAGCAGCTGCTCCCAGCTGGGAGCAGCTGCTGGCAGCGAGGAGCATGTGAGGAACAATCCTGGTCAGGAGCTCTCGTCCCTCTTGGCTTTCTTACCAAAACCCCCCTTGCTTTCAAGACCAGCCCCGCGCTTTCCTCACACTAATTCTGTATTTTATTGCACGGCACAAGCCACACTTTTAGTTGAGGAGCAGCCTGAGGCCCCCTCGTCCTCCACAAAATGGAGGGCGGGCGGGACTGCTCCTCCCAGCGCTCCCCGCGCCGCGGCGCCGCCGCCATCTTGGCGCCCAGACTTCATTTCCCAGGCGGCGCGGCGGTGGGGGAGGCGATGTCCGCCATCTTACCGCTCCCTCCTCCCCCGGTGCGGCCGGATTGAATGAGCCCGCTGCCCGCCTGCCCGCGAAGCTAGCGCCATGTCAGGCACCCCGAGCCGCGGCACCCCCGGCGGGACCCCGCTGTCGCCGACCCGCATCTCCCGCCTGCAGGAGAAGGAGGAGCTGCGGCAGCTCAATGACCGCCTGGCCGTTTACATCGACCGTGTGCGATCGCTGGAGCTGGAGAATGACCGGCTGCTGCTCAAGATCTCCGAGAAGGAGGAGGTCACCACCCGGGAGGTACGGCCTGCTGGCCTTCACCCGCGCCTCGGCGGCGGGAGGGCGAGCGCCGGCTGCCCGCTGCAGCCCCTTTCCCCCCGCTCCGTCCCGGAGACCGGACTCCGCGGCCCAGGGGCTCGGCCGAGCTGTTCCCGCCGGCGCAGGGCGCGCTGGGGCGGCTCCGCGCGGGCTCGGCGCCATCCGCCTCCTGCTCCTGCCTGGCTCTGGCCGNGGATCCAGCTCCTGCCTGTGTCTGTGCGGCCCCTCAGGGGCTGCCGGCGGCTCTCCGGCCGCGCTGCTGAGGACGCGGTGGAGGCGGCTCAAGCCGGGATCGCCACCATTGGACGCTTGGAGCGGTGGCGGGAGCGGGCGCTGGTTCAGGCCGGGAGGCGGCCCCGGCGGGAGGGTGTCGGCCGGTTCGCGGGCTGCGCTGAGCGAGCGGGCCCCGGCGGCTCCGGGCTGCGGCTCGCAGCGTGTTCCCGCCCGGGCGCAGGGCACATGCGTCCTGGGACCGCTGTTAACCCCAGTGTTGCTCTTCTCCGCGGTCCCGTATCCTGGCGGATATCCTGGTGAGATGAGCAGTTGGAAAGGGTTTAGACCAACTTTGCCTCTCACCAGAGGAAATCTTTCTTTTCCCCGCGAGTGCGAGGAATCAAATCCTTGCAGTGTGAACCGCTCAGATTTGCTTCCTGTGATCTCGGAGGCAGAACTGGCTGATCCCTTTTCCGAAGCCATGTTTTACTTTTCCCTCCTCTGCTTAACCCGCTTTCTCCCAGGACTCTCCTTCCCATAGAGAGGAAGGATGTAGTCGGTGACACAGCTGGGGCCAGTCCCACCCATCCTGTACCAGCCCAGACCCCCTCTGCCCCATCTGCTGGGGACAGGCTGCCAGGTGAGGTGTCCCACCTCGGGGATGGAGTTAAACTTCTGTGGAAAGCCTCTCGATACCAGCATTTAGTAACACATGTGATGCAATGCATTGCTGTGCCGTTCTGTAGGCTTTTAATTTTATTTTCTCCCTTTTAAGGGGCTGGGGTGGTGGGAGGAGGGTATTGAGTTGAAGCAGACGAGCTGTGATAGTGTCTTGTTTGGGGAGTGGTTGGTCTACCTGCAATCCTTGTACACCCTGGATTGAAGTGCCTTTAAAGTCTCTTTGTACCACTTAATGATATATTACAACTTCCATGTTTTCAAAATAACTATGTATTTGTAAATACAAAATCTGGCTACATCACTTGCCCTGTGTGAAACTGTGCTGTAAGCAAAGTAACCAAGTCTGGAGCTTGTCAGTTGTAGATTGCTGGAGGCAAGAAGGAGTTTACCTTTTAAATGTAGGAGGCAGAATGTAATTCTGTTGACAGCACACATGTAACAGGAGTAAGAACGGGAGAAGTAGACAACACAGACATAATCTCTTTTGAATTTTAGTATGAACATAAACCAACTTCTAATAGCAGTTCTGTATGTTACCTCTTCTGATGCAGTAATTGAAAAATAGACTTGAGGATCTTGATAAAAATATTTTGGTTCCTTTGTCCTTGAGCTTTCCTTCTTCACTTTTCTTCTAGACGTCGAAAAAAGTCCTAAGTCTTTAGACATATTATTAGATTATTTCTTCTCTACATATGGCCAGAAAAGGAGACTTGGTAAGTCTTACTGGTTTGACTCAGGGCAGTGGTTTCGGGCTGTGGGAGCAGTGAAACCTCGGATGGCTGTCAGATTTTGGGTTTACTGGAATGGGAGGTTCCTGGCCTTTCACTTTCAAGACCAGTCCAGTAAACTGGATTTTGTGCTGGCAATAGAGTTTTCTTGTTACACTCTTAGAATCTGTGTTCATAGAATGATTATGCTTAGCGTGAAATAAGATATTAATTACAAATAGATCCTCCAAACCCCACAAAACCCAAGGAAACCCCAAAGTAACTCTAACTTCTGTGTAGAACCACAGTTAAGCATAGCCCAGTGATACTGGCATACTGGTCTGGCTGTGTGTCTACATTAGCTTTGCATGCTTAAAATAGACTATTTTCTTTTCCCTGGGTGTTCAAGATGAAAATTCTCCTTGGTTGTCCTCAACTGTGTGTGAATTTGATGGTGGTGTGGGGTTGGTTTTAGCTGTGTAAATATTCTGATATTTTTGGTTCATCCCTGGTAGTGGCAGGGAACATCATCTGCCATGGTGGTGGATTGAGTGATGTCTTTTGTGGGGTGACAAGCAGGAGGGAGCAGGAGCTCACCAGTGGGCTCTATGTTAACTTCTGAGACTTGCTTGGAGAGCAGGTGATGGCTCCATAACCCAACGGGAGGTTGAGGATTGCTCTGACAAACAGTAGACAAGAGCAAGGTGTCACGAGAGGTGTTTGTTCATTGCTTGTCCCTCCAGAATCCCACAGTGACCATGTCTGGGAAAGAGGCTGGGGTGAGACCATTCCTGACATCCTCTTCCCACACCCCTGATGCATGGAACAAAGGGTTGGCATTTCTGATTTTGTTCTCAAAGCTCTGGTTTAGGGGAACATTTTCTAGCAGGCAGACATTCTCATGATGCTCTTCAGGCAAGGACCACAGTCTGTGTCCTGCCAGACTCTTTACTCAGCAGATTGTGATGTTCTTTCTCCTTGTTGTTTTAATTGCCAATCTGCAGAAGATAGGAGCAGGCAGCCACCTTCTCCTCCCCTGGGCAATCTCCTTAGTTTACCAGCCCACAGCTGCATGGTGGCCTTGGAGCAAGAGAACTGTTGTCCTTTTTGAGGAACACGGGGCTGCCACCTCTTAGCAGTAGAGAAAAGGAACTTTGCAGCAGTTGAGATTCATCTTTAGTCCTTCACTAATTGTAGCCCCTTTTTCCTGCTTTTCCTAACCCTGTCTGATGCTGTCCTACCTTTACTCCTATGCCACGGACCTCTGGATGGGGTGCATTAAGCCCTCAGATAAACCATATTCTGCCTCTGTAGCTGGAGCAACCTGTAATTGTCCTTGTTCTTTATCTATTTGCTCTCTCATTTGGATCCCCTTGGGTGGCTTAGCCTATGGCAGAAGAGAAATGTAGCTCATGCCTTGTTTTTCTCCCTCCCAAGCATATGACTGATCCACTTCCCACCGTGGTGGGGTCACTGTTACAATAAATAGTTTGTGAGTCTGGGAGGGGAAAGACTGGAAGGGCTGAAGAGGGAAAGAGCCCTCGAGCTCTCCTCAGTTCACTTTCTGCAAACTCCCTGCCCTGCAATCCTATTACAGCCTTCCAGAAGTGATGTTTCATGGGCATGGCAGGGTTGCTGCACTGCTCTGAGGACATCCCACTGCTCTCACCCACAGAAATAGGGAGGAAAAGAGAGAAGATCCCTGGAGCCTCAGCCACTGACAGCAGTAATAGAGAGTCATGGAATGGGTTGGGTTGGAAGGGATCTCAAAGGTCATCCAGTTCCAACCTCCCTGACATGGCAGGGACACCTCCCACTAGACCAGGTTGCTCAAAGCCTCATCCAGCTTGGCCTTGAACACCTCCAGTGTTGGGGCATCTACAGCCTCCCTGGGCAACCTGTGCCAGTGTCTCACCACTCTCAGGGTGAAGAACTTCTACCTAATTTCTAATCTAAATCTTCCCTCTTCCAGCTTGAAGCCATCACCCCTTGTTCTATCACTACAAGCCCTTGTACAAGTCCCTCCCCAGCTTTCTATCTACAGAGGGTTTCCCCTTCTGCATCTTCCCAGCCCTGTGGGTGTGATTGAAGGTGGCTGCAATCTTGTATGTCACATTCATCATAACTTCCACTGTAGTCTCACCAGCTCTTCACTTCTCTGCCAGTGTTAGAGCTACTCAGTGCACCACGTGCAGTGACTAGAGATACTCATGGCCAGGATGTGTGGATCTGGTGTTGCTTAGTTGCCACCTGCAAAATACATGTACAGATGCTGCTGTGGCTTGTGGGCCACTCAAGAGTTGTAGCCCCTAAGACATGGGGTTAAATGGTCTTTGGAACCTCAGCCATCATCTGAGAGGTGCTGGTGGTGATACACAAAACACAGCTTCGTTGCTCTTGAGGACCTGACTGGTGTTCTTGGTGGGTCTGAGCCACAGCTGACTGGTGATCCTTTGCCAGTCCATAACTGGGTGAATCAGAAGAAGTTGAGCCACACCTGGTGGGAATAAACTGATGTTTTGCACATTAATGCATGTGAATGAGATAAATGTTTCATAGCCAGATTTATCTGGGCTCACTTAGGGTTGGATGGAGCATGACTCTTACCTGGCATGTGAGTTCACCTCCTTCACATGTTCTTTGTCTTCATTGAGTGATGTCCTGCAGCTTTGCTCAAGTGAGTGCTGTGGGGAGGTCTCTGTGTCTATCCCTGAGCCACTGCACAGGGAACTTCATGAAGTGCTGCCAGCACAGGTTGGTAGGTTGAAGAGCATCCAGCAGTCCTGCCTTGGACCATGCTGTTCCATGTTGCCCAGTTCCAAACTTGCAGGCTCTTCTGTCAGTAAGAGAGAGGTGAAACCACCATCATAGTGCAGTTCGGAGTGTCCAGCTTGGCCTGTGTGTAAGAGGAGTCAGGCTTGGGTGCACATGGACATGTGATGGATCACACAGTCTTCTGGTTCCTGCTGAGCTCTGTTTTGAGGTTCTAGCTTTATTTCTTCTATTGCCCTCAAATATGGAGAGGCTTAGACCCATTTGCTGGTCTAATCTGTTATCTGGGAGGTTTCTCCTTCCCAGGAGCTTCCATTCTGGATGGTATAGAGTCTACTGAGGGTCACTTGGCCATAAGACTGTTACCCTGCTGCTTCCCCATATAGGCACTGGTGGTACTGGCAGGGGTGGCCTGAAGAGTGTCAAACATGACAACGTGGCTGTGGGTGAGTGTTCATGGCACAAAGACCCAGGTGGTGTGGGGAGGGGGAAGGGTTTGAGGATGGCTGAGCAGGTCCTGCAGAGCAACACTGGGTTGCACAACTGCTGTAGGCAACAGGAGTTTGGTTTCTACGACTGCGTCTTTCAGGATTGGCAACTGCTTCAAAGGGACAGGATCCAGCTGACTAAGGAGGGCAAATGTAGATTTGCCACCAGGGCTGGTCAACCTGCTCTGGAGAACTTTAAACTGGGCATGGTGGGGGAGGGAGAGATTCCCCTCAGGTAAGTTCAGGTGAGGAAGCGGTGGATGGAGTGAGCAAGTGAAAGACCTGGAGTGGTGTGGACAGAAGAGAAACCAACATAGAATCATAGAATGTTNCGAAATGGCAACACCCCAGCATAGGCACATAGAGGGAAGTGCCCACGGGACAGCTGTGTGGGGAAGGCTCTGCTGCCCTTCCTAGGGAGTCCTCTCATGAGGGTGCCCCTGGAATGCTGGTAACACTGTGTGCAGCATGGGGGGTGAGAGGTCTCTGGGCAGTTATGGAGCTATGACCTCATTGGGATCAGGGATAGAGGGTGCTCTGGTGGGTGGGTGGATACAGGCTTTTCAGGAAGGTCAGGAGGTGGGGGTTGGCCTTTGTGAGAGCAGCAGGAGTGCCTGGAGCTCTGTCTGAGGACAGGTTGAGCTAGCTGAGAGCTTGTTGGTCAGGGTTAGTGGGCAGACCAAGATATGGGTGATTGTGGTTTGTGTCTGTTACTGATCTGATCAATAATGAGGTAAGTGAGGGCCCCCTTGGTCAACTGGAAGAAGCCTCATGTGCCCTGGTCTTCATGATCTGCTGGACCTAATAATAAATAAAGAAGAACTGATCAGGAATGTTAAGGTGAGGGCAGTGACCATGAAGTGGTAGAGTTTAAGATCTTCAGAGGATGGAGCAGAGCAAAAGGCAGGACGTAGCCCTGGGTATCAGGAGAGTAGACTTGAGCCTCTTCAGGGCTCTGCTTGGAAGAATCCATGGGTTAAAGGCCTGGAGAGAAAAGGGGTCCATGAGAGCTGGGTTGATATTCAAGGATAACCTCCTCCCAGATCAAGAGTGATCCATCCCAACAGTCATGAAATGGAGCAGAAGTGGCAGGAGAGCTGTCTGGATGAGCAGGAGATCCTGGCTGAACTGGGACATAAGGAGGGCTGGTGTACTCAGTACCTTCTTGTGGTCAGACCAGGTTTTGGGAACCCAGGCCCCTGAGACTGGGGGGGAAGTCTTGGTGCAAGGAAGACTTAGTCTTGGTAGAGGAGGATCAGGAACATCTAAAGTTTGATCTGGTCCCTGGGACCTGCCGGGTTGCACCCATGAGCGGTGAGGGAAGTGGTTGACATCATTGCAAGGCCATTCTTGGTTATCTCTGAAAGACCATCAGGATTAGGAGAGATTCCTGAAGACTGGAAAAAAGCTGATGTCATCATTGGGAGCAAGAAGGAAGCCCAAGCAGCTTCTCCTCAGTTCCTGGAAGGTGATATCTCTGTGGTTGGTTTGGTTTGGTTTTTTTCTTCTTCATGCCTACTTGAACTCTATGGCCCCTGTAGGAGCCTTTGGTGGTGGATGATGTTCAAGCCTTTGGGGAGTTCAGGCAGACTGACTGAGCTCAATCTCCCCTTTCCCAATGCCTGTTGACTTTTCAAGCCCTCATTCATGTGCTTGTTCCCTTGTCCACTGCTTCCCTTTATCCATGAACCCACCACTCTTCTGGATTTTGTTCCCCAGATCTATCATGAATTCCTGCTCCCTGGTTGACTGAGCATGTCCAGTAGGTTGGGAAACTTTTATTTTACACAAGTTATATTGATTCTTACTCACTATGATTCTTATTCATGTGCCCAGTAACTGTTCTTCAGGTTGGTGTCCACTGTCCTGCCATGGACATGAGAGGTTAGTGATGGTACAAAGTGAACTCTGAAGGAGAGCTTCAGTAACACTGATCTAGTTCAACAAGTGGGCTTTAGAGAGCTGCTGCTGCTCTCTAAATGGGGTGGTTTGTTACTGATGGTCTTGTTGATCTGTTCTAGGGTACTTTGAGTTGATGCTCAAATGGTTTTAAGCTAGGGAAGGAGAGATTTAGAAAAAAATTCTTTAACATGAGGGTGATAAATGAGTGGAAGGGGCTGCCCAGAGAGGGGGTGGAGGCCCCATCCCTGGAGTCCTTCAAGGTGAGGCTTGCTGGGGCTGTGAGCAGCCTGCCCTAGGTAGAGATGTCCCTGCTGGTGTAGGGAGGTTGGACCAGATGACCTCTAGAGGTCTCTTCCAGCCTCAAACATTCTATGATTCTGTGCTTAAGTCCAGAGATCTCTTAAAGATTCCTCTAGTGCAAATATAAGTGGAAAAAAAAAACCCCAAATATGTTTTCACTGCACTTTTTAGGTGGTTCTTCTACATAAACTGATCAGCCTGGGGCCATAGACTTTCACATCTGCCTTTTCCATGAGCAGGGCAAGAGTAATTACTTTCTGTACCATTCAGGAGTTGTTCTTCCTTTTTTGGCCTGCCCTGTTGTGCTGGGATTAACAGAATCACAGGATGGTTTGGGTTGGAAGAGACCTTAAAGATCTAGTTCCAACCCCCCTGCCATGGCAGGGACACCTCCCACTAGACCAGGTTGCTCCAAGCCCCTTCTGACCTGGTCTTGAATACCTCCAGTGTTGGGGCATCTACAACCCTCCTGGGCAACCTGGGCCAGGGTTTCACCACCCTCAAAAGAGATAAGAAACCTAAGGTCTCCTAGTCAGGAGTCCAAACCAAGAGATGTGTCTAGGAAGCAGATATTAATGTTTCTCACAACATCAAACCTAAAGGCATGAAATGAAATCATCAAGCTGCAGGTCTTAATCCAGCAGTTGTTTGTGTGATGCTCAGATGTTGTGGAAAACAAAAGCTGAAGAGATTTACAGAAGAATTAGACAAATTAGCAGCATTTGACTACTGGGTTTTGGTGCCTGGAAGCAACTTTTGACTTTTTTCTTATTATTTTTAGAAGCTTGGAGTATATGTGAGTGAGGAATCATGGTATGTTGGCCTCATTCTCTACACTTGATTCCTTCAGCATTTGCTCCCAGCTCTTGCTCTTCCTGGCTTGCACTGGGAGGACTGGTGTGGGCTTCAAAGATGAGCTGTGTCTTTCTCAGATGTGTAGAGCAGGAGACAAAGGGTTGTGGTAACCCCCTCAAAATAAACACCAAATGAAGGAAGGAATTTGAATTGATGGATTCCCCTGATAGAAGATGTCTTCAGACAGCTTATCTCTTGCATCCAGTGTTTGGGAGTGTTCCTCCTTGAACATAGACACTGTCTGGTGGCACCTCTGCTCAAAGAGAGCCAAAAATGGGCTTCATGGTTGCCAGATGCATTTATTCAGCTTCCTTCTCTTGTTGCTGTGGATACTGGCTCTTGTTCCTGTTCACTTTCTTTATAATCCAGAAGGCACATGTGAAGCTGATCCTCAGAGGTCCAGCCTTGGTTCAGCAGCACCTTTTTAGGAGTGGCTGAAAGTGTCACTGTGCTAGAGACCAAAGTGAGTAGTAGATGTGATTAAAAAAAGGAGAGTGGGCAGAAGAGGGTCTGTAGGGTCAAAACAAAGCAAAATCTTGTGTGTGCTGAAGAGGCACTTTGGGGACTGGAGATTTTCAGAGCCAGTAGACTGGAAGTTAAGTTCCTTCCACCAGAAGAGAGTTTGAGGAGTGTTCCAAGCAACACATACTTCCTAGAATGTCCTTCAGTGCTGGAGTAGATGGGTGCTGTTGATTAGTGACCATCTTGGGCTACAAGTGGTGTGGAGGACATAATCCCAGGCTGGTTCAGCTGCCCTGGCACATCTTACCTTCTGTGGACCTTCTGCTGTGTTTGGTTCTCTCTTCTCCACTTGACTGGTGCTGAAAACAAGCAGGATGTTACTCTTGATGATCTAGAAAGACCATCCTGACCATCCTCTGGTTCAGTTTGACCATCTAAAACTTCAATAGTGTTCTCACTAATCCATATTCTCTTTGCATCCTGTTGTTGGAGTTCTGACGAGGGTTTTTTTGCAGGATTTTTGGAGCAATTACAGGTGTTCCTGCCTCCAGCCTCCCTGTGCTGGCCCCTGCAGTGTCCTCATGGCTCAGTTCCTTCTATTTCAGTGCATTAGCTGAAATCTCAAGTGAAAGTGGCTTTTTGACTGATCCTTTAGGCTGTGGATTGGACCTGCATGTTTCCTTCTGCTGGAGTAAGAGCAGAGAAGAGGTTAACAAGGTGCTGGAGGAGAACCCATGGGAAGCTCCCACAACTGGTTGTGCTGTGAATGAATCAGTCACCTCTAATTAAGCAGCACAGTCTCTGCTTCTCTTTTTACCAACAGGTTCTGAAACTGCTTTCCTCATGCAGTTTTTAGCTCCATCCAGCTCCATCCTCTCAGCATTAAGTGTTTATTCTCTGCTGAGGATGTTGTTGCTCTGGTGTTAAGCTGTGTGGTGTCTATAGTGCCTCCAGAGCATAAATTATTTACTGCCTGTTGTAGATATCCCAACACCAACACTGTTTTGTGACAGCATTCACCAAAACCCAGGGAAAAAGGCTTTCTTCTTTTGTACTTTGACACACAATCCCAGTTTACACCCTGGAGTACTGGGAAGGGATCTGTCCTTGTCCTGCCTCTGCCTGCTCTGAGCCTACAGCCCCAAGGAGATGTCCTAGGGCAAGAATTTTAGCACATTGAGGAGTTGAGGAGCAGATGGTCTGAAGAAGGGCTGGCATTAGAGGAGTAATTGTAGGTTCAGAACCTGGTGGTGCAGAATCAGTGCTTGGCCTTTGGTCAGTTGTATTTTGTCTTGCAATTTGCAAATACTGCATTTTCCCTCTAGGGTCACCCATATTGAATGGCTTGACAGGCTTAAAAGTGCCTTTTTTTTTTCCTCTTGACGTGGTGGAGTGTGGTAAGGAAGAGTTTAGCATAGTCATGGTCCACTTCTTCATAGGACTTCCTAATTTTTGTAACTGGTAATACAGAGTTGTGCTGACTTGGGCCATAGACACCCTCTGGCTCTTAGCTATGGAGAAAAAAAACCAAACAAAACCCAACCAAAAACTTGAGTAAAGCTTGAAGGAGTTAATTCTTTCCAGAGAAGAAGTAAGATTGCATGAGATGGACAGCCAAGATATGTGATATGCCTGTAAAAGGCTTCTCAACACTGTCACATTTTACTTCAGAAGTTTTATGAGAATAGAGTCTATCAGGAACTTAATTATATCCCAACTGCTTTTAATCAGGCTTTTTGAAGACCAGATGGTTGAGTCTGTTGTTGGTGCCACTGTGCTGGTGCAACAGGCACTCCCAGGAATAGCAGGGGGTGCTTGCCTGCTTCTGCAGTTTGGGCTTTGTTATGAAATTTCTCTTCCTAAAGTTGGTACATGCAGCTTCTGGCTCCTCTCCAGCCCTGATTGCTCTGTTTCAGAATTTACATTAGAGAGTTCTTGTGGCATCCTTTCATAGAAACAGGCTTGATGTGCTGGTGATCTGATGGAGCTTTCAATCTTGAATTCTCAAAAAGAAAAGAAAGGTGGGGAAGACTTTGAGGTGCCTTGTTGCAAGCTGAAGAGCTGCTGAGGTAGTCTACTGAGCTGGGACAAGGAGAGGTCTGGAGATCCTTATCCTCTGAGGTAGAGAACCAGAGTGGGAGCTCATCTCTGAACAGCTCACATTTCTATAATTCACCCACTTTCAGGTGAATTTTAGCTTTATAGTGCAAGAGCAGCAGAGTCACATTGGGCCTTGGACCTGTGGTCCCTAAAATAAGTGTTTAAAACACCTCCCAAAGCAGTGGTATTGGAAATGAAGGTAAATAATTGAGGATCTGATTGTAGGATGTACTAATCTGCTTCAGGTTTTTGTTACATCCCACTGGGAATAAGGATTTAAATCTTGTCTTTGGGACTAGATCACGTCTGCTTGTAGGTGCCTATTAATTGAAAAAGCTCAAGTTAGGATGTTCTCAACAGCAATCATATTGTACACAGCTTTTTCAAAGGGAATATGTGAAACCTGGTGCTGTTTCAGCTCTTGGATATGAGAACACCCCACAGACTAACTCTCAAAATCCTTTTTCCCCCTTAGGTGAGTGGGATCAAGACTCTCTATGAGTCTGAACTGGCTGATGCCCGAAGAGTTCTGGATGAAACTGCTAAGGAGAGAGCTAGACTACAGATTGAGATAGGGAAACTGGGAGCAGAACTTGAGGAGTTCAATAAAAGGTAAGGAAAATCCTCTGTGATTCTTTCATTTGAATTAGAATGGGCAATACTTGCAGTGGGGATGATATTATTGATGCTTCTTAAAATGCCTCTTGGAAGCATCACAGATCAGTGAAGATTGGGGCTTCTTGGGGGGAAGTTCCTCTGCTTTTGGTACAGCTGGTCAGAGCAGATAATCCCACCAGTATATACATAAATATTTGTAGATATAACATTAATAGACTGTGATTTGGGCATCTAGAGGCTGACAGGGTGGGTTGTGCCTGCTCCTGTCCTGGTACCCTCCTGCTGTGAGCACACAGGTGTGAACTGGACTGAGAAACTGATCTGGATTAACACTGACCCATCCAAGGAAGGTTCTTTTTTAAACATTATCAGTTTTATCATCTGGTTCACTCTATATGGCAAAAATAAAGGTATTTCCTGAGCAACTGGGGAATATGGAACAGCATTGCTTTGAAAGCACATGAAGCTGTGATGTGAGAGTGCTGGAAGAAGACCTTGTACCAGCTATGTTCTGAAAAACCTGCTGCTCAGTATGCACCAGAGAGAACTGGCCTCAAACTGGCTGCTGAAGCCAAATGTGATCCTTTATTTCTACTCCTACTAGGGAGTTTTAGTAATCAAATAGTGTTTAGTAGTTGAAACTTCATTTTAAAATGAATATATTTGGTGACAAAATGATATTTTGCTTCTGATTTGAATTTTGGTACCTATTTTAGGTGGAAAATTTGGGAGTTAGAGATTTTCCCTGAGCATGTCAGTATGTACCTCACCTGTATATGGATGTTGTCAGCCATAATATTGCTTCTCCTCCAGCAGTTCCAGTACAGCCCCACTGTTGGTCTCACATGGCCCTTTATTTGCATCTAAGTGGTTATAACAGGAATTAAATGTTTCCCTCCCTTGTGTTTTTTTCTGACTGATTCATTAATGATGAAGCATTTCTCATTCTCTAAACTGCTCTGTCACCAAATGTTAATTTTCTGTGCTGGCCCCTCTTGTTCAAGTTGGCCATTGAGGTATTCTGTGGAATTTGCCCCTCAAATAACTGTCCCTATGGAATAGCTCCAGGGTCTGCATCTCTGAGGAAGTCCCTGTGCAGCCTGTTGGCCTCAGTGCACAGTCCACACCAGAAGATCCTCCTGCCTGTCCCTGGGTGACCTGTGCACTACAATCTCCAGGCTTGGTTAACCATTAAAACCCCTCTGGTAACCAGGGCAGACACAAACCCCTGAAGTGAAGTGAGATGAGTCCTCCCCAGCCCTGCTCTGGGGCTGATTTCCCTCTCCAGCCTCAGAGCAGCAGTCTCAGCCTTTGTTTCAGATAACACCTCCAGTGTGGCAGCTGGGGGTGTCTCTTATCTCTGGGACAGCACATTCCCAGCTTGCTTTTGCTTTGGTGAGCAGCAAACCTCCCCCAGGGCTGCTGGACCAGACCTGCTGGGCTGATCTGGGAGCCTCAGTCATAGCAGAGATAACTTTGATTATTTTCCCTGGTTAGGGAAAGGCTCCTGCCCTGATGTTCATAAAGTGTCTTTTCATACCTTTACCAGCAAGGTCTCTGGGTGAAGCAAAGCCTGGAGATAGATAGATGAAGGCATCACCCATCTGCCCCTTTTAGCAGTATTCTTGCTTGGGCTGCAGGCTCTGAGCTGTGTGACTGTTTTGCTGTGGATTCCTCTGCCTCATACCCCACCTGGTCACTGAAATATTTGCCTTGAGCAAACTTGGCTGCTTCCTGGGGAAAAAAAGAGCTCTAAAGGGTTACCCAGCCCTGGTGTCCTTCAGAGAACATTGGCAAACCTCAACAGACACATCAACTACTGCTTGTAACTTCAGGCATCTTGGAGACCCCCAAAAGCAGGTTGCACCTTTGGAAAACCTTCTGGTTTTTTTTATTCAGCCTGGAGAGAAGGCTCCAGAGAGACCTTCTTGTGGCCTCCCAGTGTCTGGAGGGGGCTACAAGAAAGCTGGGGAGGGACTTTTTACAAAGGTCTGAAGGCATAGAACAGAGGGTGCTGGGTTCAAACTGGAAGAGAGGAGATTTAGATTGGAAATTAGAAGGAAATTCTTCACCCTGAGGGAGGGGAGACACTGGCCCAGGTTGCCCAGGGGGGTTGTGGATCCTCCATCCCTGGAGGTGTTCAAGGCCAGGCTGGATGGGGCCTTGAGCAACCTGGTGTAGTGGGAGGTGTCCCTGCCATGGCAGGGGGGTTGGAACTGGATGATCTTTAAGGTTCCTTTCAACCCAACCCATTCTCTGGCAAGAAACCAGGCTGGAATTAAAAATACAAATAAGAATGTGAATGAAAGCAGCCTGGAGTGTCTCCCAGCAGCCAGTGCTCACCACGGAGCTGAAGTCCCTTATCCCTGTCAGGAATTCTTTAGGGTGCTGTGCCAAGCTGTGCAGGGACCCCTTCTGTTCATCCCCCTCTCCCTGGGGATACCCAGGTGCTGCTGGGCTCCTGCAGGCAGGGGAAGCCTGGGACTGTGCCAGCTCCTGCTGCTCTTCCTGCTGCTGTCCCTGCTCCGTGTGAGGTGGCATCTGCCTTCTGGGTGCTGCACAGAGGATTTCCAGATCTGACTCTGCCACCCGTGCACAGGGGCTTGTTTCACTACAGAGCATGTGTCTGGAGGGGCTGCTTTGAAGACTTTCTGGTTGCTCCTAAATAACTTGTCTTTTAAGAAGTCCTGTGTTGTCTGTGTGTCTCCTGCAAGCTTCTGAGCTTGAAGATGCTGCACATATGGTGCAGAGCAGGATTCCCAGTGACAGGTTGGACCAATGATTAAGGGAAATGGGTTAGAGTGAAATGAAAACAAATTCAGAGATCTCCACCAAGGAATGAAGAGAGAACCCAGGAGCCTCAGAGCTAGAGTGGGTCGTGAAATAAGTGTGTTAATTTATTCTCTGTTAGAAGAAGATGCACATTGTGCTGAAGCATTAAATATGGGCTGTAGGGCACACAAATAAAGCAGGACTTTTGTAAAATAACTCTGGGCATCTCATTTTGGTAGTTGTGGGCAAATTAGAAGTTCAAGAGGACAGTACAAGTGATCAGAAGGATGAGAACCAAGACTTGGGCTGGGGAGCAAGGTTGGTCAAATCTGGAGCAGTGGGTTTCAGCTTTTTTATTCTCCTTTCCAAACAATGTTTTTTTCCATGGACTAAATACAGAACTTTTAAAAGCCTATAGGTAGTAGGACTCCTCTTCAAAGTTATTTCTGTTGGCCCTTAAAAGCAACTCATGGAACCACGAGCTGAAAACTACAGAGCTACAGAAGAGAAGTTTGAGGAAAGGGGAGAAGAAAAATTAATTTGAAGATGAAAAGAAAAAGATAACCCTGAGTTCTTTGGTGTGAGACTAGAGTAGGGAGCTTAAAGCGCAGGAGGGAAGGATTGCTTCACATAACAGTTTTTAATTACATAACACAGAGAAGCTGCAGAATCATGGAGTTGTCAGGGTTGGAAGGGACCTCAAAGCTCATCCAGTTCCAACCGCCCTGCCATGGCAGGGACCCCTCCCCCTCCATCACTTGCTCACAGCCCCAGCCAGCCTGGCCTTCCAAATGTCCAGGGATGGGGCTTCCAGCACCTCTCTGGCCAACCTGGGCCAGTGTCTCCCCCCCCTCCTGGCCAACAACTTCTTCCTAACGTCTCATCTCAATCTCCCCCCCTCTACTTTTGACCCATTCCCCCCACTCCTACCACTGCCTGACAGCCTCCAAAGTCCCTCCCCAGCTTTCTTGTAACCCCCTTCAGATCCTGGAAGAAAGTTAATATATTAGAGGAAAAGGTAGAGAAATACTGGGTGGGAGGAAGATGATGTTGCTGAGTTCTGCGAGTTGGATAGAACAGCTCAAATAGTCATATTTAAAGTGACCAGAGCTGCTTTGCTTGTAGTGCCTGCTGCTGATGCAATCCTGGCCTGTTCCTGAAAAGTGACCACATTTCCATGGGGGATTCCTTTATTATTTTGTGTGGGAACACATGCCAGGGAATGGGCTTGGCCACATCGAGTGTGAACCCCTGGGGCTGCTCTGGTGATGCACACGCTCTGCTTCTGCAGGGCTGGGGTAGATGTCAGCAGCTCAATGTGCTGTGCAGCAGTGAGATGAAGAAATGCTCTTTACACCCTGTGTAAGCAGCTGTGTTGTCATCTCGTAGCTGTCAGAGCTGCCTCCTTGGCTTTCCCTTCTCTGCCCACAACATGTGTTCTTCTTTATTAGGCAATGTATTTACAACACATTGGCAGGAGCTGGGAGTTTTAAGAGGTGTTCGTGATGACTTTTATGAGCTGTACTCACAGGTTGCTCCAGGAGCCACCTAGTGGTGTAGTGGGCCTGGGGAAATGTGTGTAGGAACAAACTGTAGCTGTAACCAGGACATGCTCAAGGTGTGTGTGCACCCACCTCTAACTAGACACAGGATGAGAGGTGATGGTTTTAAGCTAGAAAAGGGGAGATTTAGGTTGGACATGAGGAAAAAGCTCTTTAAAATGAAGGTGGTGGATCACTGGCACAGGCGGCCCAGAGAGGTGGGGGAAGCCCCATCCCTGGAGACATTCAAGGTCAGGTTGGATGGGGCTCTGAGCAGCCTGCCCTAGGTAGAGATGTCCCTGCTTCTTGTAGGGGGTTGGACAAGATGAGCTTTGGAGGTCTCTTCCAACCCAAACCATCCTGTGATTCTGTAACTATCATTCACTTTTTCTTTTCCAGCTACAAGAAGAAAGAGGCAGATTTGTCTGCAGCCCAGGGTCGCATCAAAGATCTGGAAGTGCTGTTCCACAGAAGTGAGGCAGAGCTCAACACTGTCCTGAATGAGAAACGCAGCCTGGAGGCAGAGGTGGCTGATCTGCGGGCCCAGCTGGCCAAGGTAGGGCAGCAAATGCTTCCTCCCTTAGCCCAGGAGAGGCTGGGTGTGGTAAAACAGGCTGGAAGGTGTCCAGAGAAGGGCCACGAGGACGGTCAGAGGCTGGAGCACCTCTGCTGTGAGGACATACTGAGAGAGTTGGGGTTGTCCAGGCTGGAGAAGAGAAGGCTCCCAGGGCACCTTCTGGTGGCCTTCCAGGGTCTGAAGGGGCTCCAAGAAAGCTGGGGAGGGACTTTGGAGGCTGTTGGGTAGTGGTAGGAGTGGGGGGAATGGGTCAAAAGTAGAGGTGGGGAGATTGAGAGGAGATGTTAGGAAGAAGTTGTTGGCCAGGAGGGTGGGGAGACACTGGCCCAGGTTGGCCAGAGAGGTGCTGGAAGCCCCATCCCTGGACATTTGGAAGGCCAGGCTGGCTGGGGCTGTGAGCAACTGCTGGAGTGGGAGGTGTCCCTGCCATGGCAGGGGGGTTGGAACGAGATGATCTTTAAGGTCCCTTCCAACCCTGACAATTCTATGATTCTATGATTTTTCTTTGCAGTTAGTTTATAGTCTGAGCATCACTGGTCCAGCTCACTCACTGCTGAACCTTTGCTTGCTCCTCTTGGATATAAAACTGCCTTGTAAACTAAATCTCTAAAGCAACCAAAGCAACAGGGTGTTCTAAATTTTGCTGGTCAAAAGCTTTTATTTAAAAATTTCTGGTGTTTTTCTCTTTGTGAGATGTCAGGTTAGTAAATGTTGTCCTTTGTAAGTCTTGCATAGTTTTAAATTTTTACAGGAGTACCTAGTGCAAGAAAAAACAGGCAACATGTTGTGCTTGAGGAATTCACCCTCAGATCCATTATTGTACTGAAGTAAATCTACATTTGAAATAACTGATATACAGACATTGAAAGCTTGCTTTAAATATTTGTAGGTACAAATTTGTTGGCTTTTTTTTGGAAATCAGTGGCTTGACATGAGAATTGTGAATAATTGATACAAAGATGTCAACTGCAGACCATAAAGGGCTTATTGGATGGAAAATAGAGATCCAGAAGATAAAATCTTTGTTTCCCATTCTCTGCTAGGCTGAAGATGGCCATGCTGTGGCTAAGAAGCAGCTGGAGAAGGAGACACTCATGCGTGTGGACCTGGAGAACCGGTGCCAGAGCTTGCAAGAGGATCTGGATTTCAGGAAGAATGTGTTTGAGGAGGTATTCTTGACCTAGTTGTCTTATTGTAGTCTGTGATTTATGCAGCTTTTATTCAGACTGACTGGAAGCAATGACTAACTGGTCCAGGTAGGGAAGATCAATATTATCCTTGCTCTAAAAGGAATGAGTAATAAAATAGTTACAGGTTTTGCAGAAGTTATATGGTAAATCAGTGGCAGAGCTGGCACGAGAGCTGAGTGACAAGGGGATTGTTCCATGGGCAGGGGAACTGATGTAGCAGCTGGGGCAAAAGGAGAGTCTTGTTCCCTCTCTCTGGACCTGGTTTCATGACCCTGCTCCTTTCTCACACCAGCTTTGGTGCTTGTTGGACCTGTTTTCACTGACAAGGACAGTGTGTGGTTACCCTGCTTTCTGCAGGGGTGGTTCTCTGCCTGCTCAGTCAGCTGAGCTGGCTCACAGTGGCTCTAGTGGGCACCAGTAAATAGTGGGAATACCCAGGTGGGCATTGGGAAAGGAAACACCAGATGCAAAGTGTTTATTCCATCTTGTGGAAGCCCTCCCTGATCTTTGGTTCTTCTGCAGGCTCAGTGGCTGCTGAGCAATTGCCTGACCCCTGCTTCTGCCCAGCAGCTCCCCTGTGCTACTTGTGATGTTGGCCCCCCATGCACCAAACCACCTCAGCCTGGTTGACTAGTAAAATACTTGTGGTTTTTTTGATTGAATTTAATTTTTTCCATTTTAGTGGTAGAGTTCTGTCTTGCCACAGAACCAAATGAGTGCACGGACTGGATAAGGGATGGAGCAGGGCTGTGTGGCTCCAGAGGGGCTGGAGCTGGGCAGAGACACCAGCCAGGGAGATCACCCTGAGTTTTACTGACCTTAGAGTAGCTGGATTGCTGCAAAGACAGACCCTTGTCTGGTTGTAGGGCCTTAACTTTCCTTCCTGAGGACAATTGTGTTGCTAAATGGGCCAGCAGCAGCTCATCTTCAAGCTTGTTGTGCTGAAGTGGGAGTGTTGCTTTAGCCACCCCTGGAGCTCTGTGATCCTTGTGTGGCCCAGTTCAACGTGCAAAGGAAAAGAGAAATTTACTTCCTTTAAGTTAGTGAATTCACTTGGGTCAGTGAAGGGTCCAAAGCTCCATTGGAGTTAGAGCTTACTCTCCTGCTGCTGAACCCCTGAGTCAGCTCAGCCCCTCACCCGATGCTTTGTAGTCCCCCATGATATTCTTCTGGCCTCTGAGGGGTCCTTCTCTGCAGTTCCTGAGAGAGAGGCTGCTGCTCAAGAGTTTTCTTGGCATAAAAATTCACCACAGAAGGAAAAACTTCTTCCAGCTCACATCAGGGTGTGTTGCTGTGAGTAGAAGGGCCTGTTTCTAAGAGTCCACTTTTAAGATGTGGAGCTTTTCCACAAAATAGCTTGTAGAGTTGCTTTGAATTTGCATTAGCCTTCCATGACCCCAGTTTAGGCATTCAGAGTCAGCTTTGCTTCACTTTCCTGCCATGCCTCATGGCCCTGCTGCTACAGTCAGTGCTCAGAACCACTCCCCTGAGCTTTGTCCTGCCCTCAGGGGAGAAATTGTTTCTTTCTCATACCATCCCTTCAGACCTGGCCAGGGCTCAGCGTGGGTAAGTGCATGAGTAAGTCCTACCCAACCAGTTTGGGACCAGTGTTCTGGGCACAGAGAACTCCAGCTTCTCTAGCAACAAAATTTTCTTAGTACAAACCAACCAGAAAAAAATTAAGCTTATGTCTTCAGGATTGCTTGGGTTGCTGCTTTGTTGAAATCTTAATGAGTAGAGGTCACCCAGAAAAAGAGAGAAGATCTGCACGTGCTTTAAAGTGCAATTTGAAGATTCAGTTCTTGTCTAGAATGGTTATTTTTTCAATATATGTAATGGTCACAAAGGGGGTTTGTTTTTATCTGACTCATAGACACCTAAGATAGGGATGTACGTGGAGAAGGAAAAGGTTTGTAGTGCAGCACATGGAAATCTCTCTCCATTATGCCAAAATTGGCTCAAAAGTAGAGGTGGGGAGATTGAGAGGAGACATTAGGAAGAAGTTCTTGGCCAGGAGGGTGGGGAGACACTGGCCCAGGTTGGGCAGAGAGGTGCTGGATGCTCCATCCCTGGAGGTGTTCAAGGCCAGGCTGGCTGGGGCTGTGAGCAACTGCTGTAGTGGGAGGTGTCCCTGCCCATGGCAGGGGGTTGGAACTGGATGGTCTTTAAGGTCCCTTCCAACCCTGACAATTCTATGATTCTATGAAAATTAATGTTTTCTTCTTCCCCCTCCCATTTTGACTTTTGTAGCATAAACCAGCTCCTTACTTAAACTGTATATGGACATTTTTAAACCTCTTTTCACATTGGATCACTTAAGAATCATCTCCTGCCCAGATATGAAAAAATAATCATTCTAGAGAAGAACTGCATCTGCAAATTGCACTTCAAAGCCCTCTCAGTACCCGCAGCAGTTCTTGGGCTCAAATGCCTTCAGTGCTGTAGCTCCTCTATATTAAATTAGTGCTGAGACAGTTCATTGCTGCCTGAATGTAACTTCTTGTGCTCTTTACCCTAACCTGGGACTTTGCTTTGTTTGTGTGCAGGAGATCAGGGAAACAAGAAAACGACACGAGCATCGCCTGGTCGAGGTGGACACCAGCCGCCAGCAGGAGTATGAGTCCAAAATGACCCAGGCCCTGGAGGATCTGAGGAACCAACACGATGAGCAAGTCAAGCTGTACAAGATGGAGCTGGAGCAGACCTACCAGGCTAAGGTAACAACTGCTGTCCACAGCTCTGACTGACAGGGCATCCACTTGGTGAGAGAAAACCATTTCCAGCAGCACTTCTGGCTTTAAGGAGACACTTCTCATTTGAGGAAGCTTCATCCTGGTGTTCAGGTGCCACCTCTAGAGCTTGTATGCAGATGTTTCCAGGGAGGTTAGAGCCTGAGGGGGTAGCTGGGAATAGCTTTGGCCAAGAAAGGCCAGTGGGTGAGAAAAGACTGGAAATGTTGGTTGCTCCAGAGGACATAATGGGAATAGTGGATGTCATGCAAGAGCTCCTCCACCACCTCCATTTTGGAAGAAGAACTGGATCTCCTTGAGCAACCTGGTCTAATGGGAGGTGTCCCTGCCATGGCAGGGGGATTGGAACTGGATGATCTTTGAGATCCCTTCCAACCCAACCATTCCATGAATCTATGAAATGAAGACAGACCCCCTTGCAGCAGTAATGTTTCATAGTATTAATTCTGGGTGATATCAGTGACTTACTGGTGTGGGTAAGGGTTCTTTCTGCCAAAGAGGGATCTCTTTGTCTCAGGTAGGGAGTACTGAACATTGAGAGGTGTCCCTGCTCAAGGGGACAGTTTCCTGGTGTGCAGGCCAGCAGCTGGTCAGGGAGAGCTCACACTGGACCCATCCCGATCATAATATTTACAGGGTGGAGTAGTTGGCTGCTGGTCAACAGTATAGACAAGATGGATGTTCCTTGCAGCTCTGCTATCTTGTTCCATACTTGGCTATCTTTCTCTCTTGGATTTTGAAACCACCTTGCAAAATATTTTCCAAGCCACCTTCACTCCCTTGTACATGAGCCAAGAGCTTTCCAGTTCACCCCCAGGACACCTGGAGCCTGTTGCTCCTTAGTCAGCCAGAACCAAAGTATGGTGAGGAGTCAAGTGTGTCCCTCACACCCACACGAATCCTGAGTTAGCAATCCCAGTTCATCCAGCTCTGGAGTGTGGAAGGAGGAGCAGCTTTGTATTGGTTCAGTTGCTGGTTACAGGTTTGCTGTGGGGTTTTTTCATGTCCATTGCCCTACCTGAAGGAACGAGGCCACTGCCAGTTTGCTGGTTATGAAAGTACTTGCCAGTAATTAGAGCAGCTTCTAATTTTCTTCTGGTGGATGAATTATAGACGTTGTTCTTCCCCACCCTTCCCTGGGAGTCCCTTTGAATTCTTGGGTTTGATGATTTAAAGACACTTTGATTTATAAATACGTCAGTTACTTCTTGCAGCAGCAACAATAGAGATAATAGCTACTAAAACCCCAAATTAAGCACAGTTAGCACAGTTGGCAGCCTTGGTGTTACTCATGGAAGTTGGGAACATAGAATATTTTTATACAATAAGATACTTGGATTGACTTGTCACAGTCTAAAAGAGATCCAGGGTAGAGGATGCCTGATAGAACAACAACATCATCTGCAAAATACAGATTTGGAGAATGAAAAAATGACGAGATCTTGAATAAGAGGATGAATTAATTAAGCTGCCCTTTGCCCACATAAAACATGGTGGCTGTTCAGGAGGAAGTTGGAATGTGAAGGGGAAAAATGGGCTTAGCTGTGGATTTGTTCTGTGGATTTCTGGATGAAGCTGTGGAAAGGGAAAGCCTGAGCTGCTGAGAAATACAATGTCACAGCAGACTGTTAAGTTTAGCTCCTGAGCTTCTCCAGGACTAGAGGGTCTTGGCTAGGAGCTCACTTCTTGCTCTGGCCACAGTCTTTGATAATAAGCAATAGAAACTCTAAACCTGAGGATTTGGCACTGCCAGAGTGACTGTAAGGAGGTGAATGAATGGTTGTCAACATTCACATGTTTAATTTGAAGCTTCACAAGAAGTTATGGAGTATATAGTTGACTTCAAACCATAATAGCTTTGAGCTCCCTTGTTGCTCAGTCAGATTTGGTTAAAAATAGCCAACAAATTTGCTTGGTGGACACAAAACTTGAAAACACATCAAATGCTGGCAATTATTAGGGGAAGACAAAGCATTGAAAGGCTTTGTTCTGCCTGTGGGTCAGGATGGCATCTGGAGTGCCATGGAATCCTTCTTGAGAAGGTAGTAGAGTAATACAGAGAAGACCAACAAAGACAAGAGTCTGAAGCAGGTCCTGTGTGAGGGAAGTTTAAAATAAAACTTCACCTGGGAAAAGGGGTGAGTTGAGAGAAGGGGGAAGAGACAGTGGATGTCTGTGGAAAGGTAAATAGCACAGAGAAGGAGAATGAGGAGTGATGGTTCATTATTTTCAGTAGAATAAGGGATGGTGAATGTCCAGTGGCCGATTCAGAAGAAACAAAAGAAGGTTGCTCTTCATTAATGTATAGATAAACTCCTTGCCTCATAAATACAAAAATCAAAGAGAAATTCCTGCCTGAAAAATTCTCTGATGAATAATAAGCATCAAAATACTGTCTCTGGCTTAGGAAGTCCCTGAGTTGCAAATGGGCAGCTGAGACATGATCCTTGTGGAATATTTTATTGAGTTTAGCCCCTGGGCATCCAGGGAACTGGTAGAGCAGGACATGAACTAAGGAGCCTTTGCTCTGACCCACAAAGAGGCAGATAGTGGGATCCCAGGAACCTCAGCTCTTGGAAACTAAGGCTGCTTGTGTAGCAGAAGGGCAGATGGACTATTCCTTAGTAGCATAGGCAAATATTATAGGAATAGAACTGAAATAGATTTTCCTGGTCCTCAGGACATTTCCTTTATGATAAGAATTGTGTAACATTAACTTAGCAAATTTCTTTTTAACATTACTTGAGATTAAATAGCTTCTCTTTGTTTGTTTACCCCACGGGTATTTACAGGCTATCTAACTCAGTGGAAGTGACTTGTCTAAAATTTGCCTTGCAGCTGGAGAATGCCAAGCTGTCCTCTGACCAGAATGACAAAGCTGCTGGTGCAGCCCGGGAGGAGCTGAAGGAGGCTCGCATGAGAATAGAAGCTCTCACCTACCAGCTCTCTGGCCTCCAGAAGCAGGTAAAGGCACTAAGGGAGCTTTCACCTCTTGTACTTCATCACTGTGTCCTTAGGATGTATTAACATTTCTATCCCTTTCTGTTTTCTGAATCTTATGGAGAGAAATCTTCCTTTGTTTGGGAAGGAGATGGATTTTTAACCTTTGGAGTGTACCCATGTAGATGCCAACTGGGTGTTTGTTGTGCTCTCTGCCCAGGCTAGTGCAGCTGAAGATCGCATTCGTGAGCTGGAGGAGATGATGGCTGCTGAGAGGGAGAAGTTCAGGAAGATGCTGGATGTGAAGGAGAGAGAAATGACAGACATGAGGGACCAGATGCAGCAGCAGCTCACAGAGTACCAGGAGCTGCTGGATGTTAAATTGGCACTGGACATGGAGATCAGTGCTTACCGCAAGCTCCTGGAAGGGGAAGAGGAAAGGTATGTACAGGTTCCATGTCCTTTTCTTAGATAGTCGTGGATGCTCCATCCCTGGAGGTGTTTAAGACCAGGTTGGATGGGGCCTGGAGAAACCTGGTGTAGTGGGAGGTGTCCCTGCCATGGCAGGGGGGTTGGAACGAGATGATCTTTAAGTTCTCTTCCAACCCTGACAATTCTCTGACTATTGCTTTGTGTGCAGCTCCCTGGGTGGGTTAACTAACGTGTTGCTCCCTTGTGTGAAGGTTGAAGCTGTCTCCCAGCCCCTCCTCTCGGGTGACAGTCTCCAGGGCCACCTCCAGCAGCAGCAGCAGCAGCACGTCCCTCGTTCGCGCCTCCCGGGGCAAGAGGAAGCGGCTGGAGGCCGAGGAGCTCTCGGGCAGCGGCACCAGCGGCATCGGCACCGGCAGCATCAGTGGCAGCAGTAGTAGCAGCAGCTTCCAGATGTCCCAGCAAGCTTCAGCCACGGGAAGCATCAGCATAGAAGAGATAGACCTGGAGGGCAAATATGTCCAGCTGAAGAACAACTCGGACAAGGTGAGAGTCAGCAGAGCTAGGAAAGGAGGAGGAGTTGAATTCAAACCCCGCACGGCTTTTGTAGCACAGAGAGGTGGGGTCATTTGGAGAGCAGGAGAAGCATCTCAAAGTGCAGCATCCTGTAATAATTAACAGGAGGATGGAGCCAGGCTCCTCTCAGTGGCATCCAGTGATAGGACAAGGGGCAACGGGTGTGAGCTGGAACAGAGGAGGTTCCACATCAATAGGAGAAGCAACTTCTTCGTGGTGAGGGTGCCAGAGCCTGGCCCAGGCTGCCCAGGGAGGTTGTGGAGTCTCCTTCTCTGGAGACGTTTCAAGCCCCCCTGGACGTGTTCCTGTGTGAGCTGCTCTGGGTGCTCCTGCTCTGGCAGGGGGTTGGACTGGATGATCTTTGGAGGTCCCTAACACTGTGGTTCTGTGCAAGCTGAACATGAATTGTGCTGCCATGAGTGTGAGGTTTGCTGCAGGAAGAGAACTTAGTTTGTGTCCCAGATACTGAAGCGTGTTCTGGGACCTTGCTCATGGAGAGCCTGGTTGGCTCTAGGCAGAACTTTTCTGTGTGAAATGTTACCTTAAGTTCTGCTGAATGACCTCATGGGATTTACACTTTAGTAGTGGGTATAGAAAAATACTCCCATGTTAGAATGCAGATGTCTGACAGTCATGTAAATAAATTTATATTCACATGATTTTAACAAAGCCCTAGAGAAAGCTCTGGTGCCTGTTTGTGCTGGTTTGCTCACCCTAAATAACCTCGTGACTCTCTCCTTTAGGATCAGTCTTTGGGTAACTGGAGACTGAAAAGACAAATTGGAGATGGAGAAGAAATTGCTTACAAATTTACTCCCAAGTATGTCCTCAGAGCTGGGCAGACTGTAACAGTAAGTCCTACTTAACAGTATGTCAATAATGTTCTTTTGATGCTGTGGCAGTTGTGAGTCTTGATGTTTGGTGTGTAATGTTTGGTTTCATGTATCTCACTTTAGAGGAGCAGAATTTCAGTTATAGTGCAGCACAAATTGAATTTCTATATTAGCACTGCAGTATTTAAGAGCATTTTGAGCACAAAGTTGAAGAAATAGGTTTTGAACACTAAAAAGGTTTTGAACAGTAATCCTGCTGAGCCTCTTCCTGAAATAGGAACATTTTCAGCACATTTCTTCAGTCCAGTAGATTTTGGTTAAGACTAGACTTTCTCAGCCTTAACTGTAGCAGACCAGCTGCTTTTCTATATCTTGTATTTTATTTTCAGTCTGCAACAGAGGTTCTTTCAGAAGAATAAAAAGGGCTTTTAATCAGTTCCAGCTGTTTTTACTTAAGTAGCAATTTCAATTTCTACTTAAGTATCAATTGCTCAGATATATCTCAGATCAATTGCTCAGATATATCTATATTTATATATATAAATATAAAATTAAAAATCTAAAATAAAGAGATATATAAGATTTATATATAAAAGATTAAATTGATATGTTACAAGCTGCATTTTATGTCTTGTCTCCTTATGGTCATTGAGACCGTGGTGGGAGAAATATGTATATTCAGAAAAGAATTATGTCTGCAATATTAGATATTTTTTCTCTTGTTTTATGGCTAGTGTTAATTTTTGTTGTAGACTTGAGAGTAATCTCTTATTGCCAGTAATTGTGTAGGTACAAATAGGGTAGAACTCCCACTGAAATTCAGAAACAAAACTGGTACGTGGAGAGAAGTGGGAGAATTGGGGGGTTCTGTAAATGTAAAAATGAAATGTGCCTAAATCCCTAATTACAGGATGTCTTTCTCTCCAGATCTGGGGGGCAGATGCAGGAGTAGCTCACAGCCCCCCTTCTGTCCTGGTGTGGAAGAACCAGGGCAGCTGGGGCACCGGAGCGAACATCCGCACATACCTCGTCAACTCGGAAGGAGAGGTAGGGAGGGGAAAGCTGGGGCTGGATGGTCTCCCAGAGTCCTTCACTTTGAGGGACAGGGGGCAACAATGACAAAAATCCTGATTTTAAGATCTCTAAAATAAGACCGTTTAGAACACTGACATTATTAAATATCTCTACATCTCTGAGATTTTCATAGAGTTGTCAGGGTTGGAAGAGACCTCAAAGATCATCCAGTTCCAACTCCCTGCCATGGCAGGGACACCTCCCACTCCATCAGTTGCTCACAGCCCCAGCCAGCCTGGCCTTCCAAATGTCCAGGGATGGGGCTTCCAGCACCTCTCTGGCCAACCTGGGCCAGTGTCTCCCCACCCTCCTGGNCCTTCTCTGGACACCTTCCAGCACCG
Organism: Brachypteracias leptosomus; assembly: GCA_013401335.1. Classification (NCBI taxonomy): domain Eukaryota; kingdom Metazoa; phylum Chordata; class Aves; order Coraciiformes; family Brachypteraciidae; genus Brachypteracias; species Brachypteracias leptosomus. The sequence continues at coordinate 60,537 of VYZX01025974.1, forward strand.
CCAGATCTTTCTTGTCCTGGGGGCTCCAGAACTGGACACAGAGCTCCAGGTGGGGTCTCAGGAGGCTGGAGTAGAGGGGGAGAATCCCCTCCCTTAAGGGAAATCATCCTGATTACATCCATAGACTTTTTTTTTTAATTTGAGAAAACTACTCTGCTAGCAGAGAATTTGCTTGGAGTTGGAGGGTACGTTTTCAGAAGAGACAAAGAAAATAAGTATTACTGGCAATTTAAAGTTACATTATATAGTACCTTCAATATTCTGGGGTACAGTGTAAATGTTCCTGTCCTTTCACTGTTGGAAGTGTATCAGAAGTTTTCATTGAGCACAGGTTCCCATGTGTTCTGTGTTGTCCTACATCTGCCCACAACTGCTTTTTTTTTTTTAAAACCATCCTTGTGGAAGACTCCAGCAAGGGAGGATCCTGCTTTGGCTGTTATTGATAAATGTGCCATTATCCCAGTGATCTGACAGAATCAGAAAATTGTTGTGATTGGGAGAGACCTTTAAGTTCATCGAGTCCCCATTCCCCCATCCCTGCCAGGGCACCACTAACCCCTGGCCCTCAGCACCACATCTCCACACCTTGGAAACCCCTCCAGGGATGGGGACTCCCCCACTGCCCTGCCCAGCCTGGGCCAGGGCCTGACAACCCTGCCCAGCAACAAATTGTTCCTCAGCTCCAACCTCAACCTCCCCTGGGGCAACTTGAGGCCCTTTCCTCTTGTCCTGTCCCTTGTTCCTTGGGAGAAGAGCCCGACCCCCCCTGGCTCCAACCTCCTGTCAGGGAGTTGTGCAGAGCCAGAAGGTCTCCCCTGAGCCTCCTTTGCTCCAGGCCCAACCCCCCCAGCTCCCTCAGCTGCTCCTCACCACACTCCTGCTCCAGACCCTTCCCCAGCTTCGTTGCCCTTCTCTGGCCACGCTCCAGCCCCTCAAGGTCCTTCTGGGAGTGAGGGGCCCAAAACTGACCCCAGGATTTGAGGTTAGGCCTCCCCAGTGCCCAGTCCAGGGGCCTGACTGGTTAGTATGCAAGTAGAAGTGGTGAAAGTAGTATCTGATAAAATTGCAAATCCCTGTCCATTCCCACTGAGGTTACCTTTGGTCTCCCTGCCCAGAAGTGTTTATTTAGGACAACTTTTTCCACAAGTAGAAATTTGCACCCAGGACTTCAAGGGTGCAGGTGTAAAGAAGAATTTCTTACTACTAAGAATCATTAATTCATTAAAAAGGGAGCTTCCTAGGGCTTTAGAATTCTTTTAGTGCCTGGTTTGGATGACCATCCTGATGATACAGGCAATTGATAGAGAGTATTTAGGAGAAATTAGGAATATTCTTAATGCTGTGTAATCATACTGAGAAGCTTTGGATTCTTACATTACAATATGTCTCAGACAGCTCCTAGTTTGGTCTCTCTAAGCTTGGATTAAGGACCACCTGAAACATGGTGGCTTCCTCCCAAATCCCCAGGTAATGAGAGAATTCCTGAAGCTAAATTACATTGCCATGCCTTTTAGTGGATGAAAATAGGAATGTTGCTGTGGTTTGCAGGATATTGCCAGTACTTGCTTGCATAGCTGGTGTTAAATCTAGGGCAAGTTGCTTTAAACCCTCCAAAGAGTTGAGTTTAATTAAATTAACATTTAATAGGGGTATTATACTGATGGCATAGCAGAAACCTGAGATGGATGTGGGCTCCTAACCATCCCTTGTCTGTTATTTTGTGTAGGAAGTTGCAGTGAGAAGTGTTACTAAATCAGTAGTTGTGCGAGAGAATGAAGAGGAAGAGGATGAAGCAGACTTTGGAGAAGAGGACCTGTTCAACCAGCAGGTAAGAAGATGCAGAGCAGATGTTTAACTTGGGCCTCGTTGGTTGGATCAATCAGATCCAAGATTTAGGAGAGTCCCTTCAGCTTTGCCAGCTTCCTAGCCCACGTTTTCAGTGGACAGTCTTGGATATCAACCCTGGAGCATTCCTGCAGAGCACAGAGAGGGTGTGATGGGAGAGGTGCCCCCAGGAATTGCTGCTTGAATCACTAAGAGCACAGCTCAAGCAGTGACCAGTGCCAGGTCAGGATATGAGGGTATCTACTGATGTATGGGACAGATCACAGCTGATCAATGTTTATAAATACCTGGGTGGGGGTCAGGAACATGGAGCAATCTGTCTTTTTTCAGTGGTGCCCAGTTCCCAGGATATGGGGCAACAGGCACAAACTGGAACCCAGGAGGTTCCACCTGAACAGGAGGAGAATTCTTTGGTGTGATGGTGTTGGAGCCTGGCCCAGGCTGCCCAGAGAGGTTGTGGAGTCTCCTCTGGAGACTTTTCAAACCTGCCTGGACGTGTTCCTGTGTGACCTGCCCTGGGTGAACCTGCTTTGGCAGGGGGGTTGGATGAGATGACCTCCAGAGGTCTCTTCCAACCCCTGCTATTCTGGGATCCTGTGATCACAGATGTACAGCATTGCCATGACCCAGCATTTTGGGGTTAGTGAGGTTAGTTTTAGCAGTTGGGGCTCCTACCATTCCAGTACTTGCTTCTCTAATACACAGAGAGTCTTTAAGCAGAATATAACCACTGGGAAATAAACCCACTACAGACCAGGAAAGGGTGAGTGCTGCTGCTGCAACCTTCAGCCCATTGGTTATCTGAAGGGGGCCTATGTAAAGGTGGAGGAAGGTCTGTTCAAAAGGGTTTGTAATGACAGGACCAGGAGTGATGGTTTGAAGCTGGGAAAGGAGAGATTTAGGCTGGAGATTAGAAAAAAGTTCTTTACCATGAGGGTGATAGATGAGTGGAATGGGCTGCCCAGAGAGGGGGTGGAGGCCCCATCCCTGGAGTCCTTCAAGGTGAGGCTTGCTGGGGCTCTGAGCAGCCTGCCCTAGGTAGAGATGTCCCTGCTGGTGTAGGGAGGTTGGACCAGATGAGCTCTGGAGGTCCCTTCCAGCCCCAAACATTCTATGACTCTATAAGTTTTCACAACCCTTAGTTAAACACTGAAATAACTGAGTAGCAGTTGGCAGTGTGAAAAGGAGAAATACACTTCATACAGGTGGTGTCAGAGAATCTTTTAAATCAAATCAATGACAAACTCAAGTGATTGTTTCCCTGATCAGTGCCCCTTAGGAGCCCTTTTCACACAGAACTCATGCTGTGCACGTTTCACATNGGTGGGGGTCAGGAACATGGAGCAATCTGTCTTTTTTCAGTGGTGCCCAGTTCCCAGGATATGGGGCAACGGGCACACCCTGGAACCCCGGAGGTTCCCCCTGCCCCGGAGGAGCCTTCTTTGGTGTGCGGGTGTTGGCGCCTGGCCCAGGCTGCCCAGAGAGGTTGTGGAGTCTCCTCTGGAGACTTTTCAAACCTGCCTGGACGTGTTCCTGTGTGACCTGCCCTGGGTGAAGCTGCTTTGGCAGGGGGGTTGGATGAGATGACCTCCAGAGGTCTCTTCCAACCCCTGCTATTCTGGGATCCTGTGATCACAGATGTACAGCATTGCCATGACCCAGCATTTTGGGGTTAGTGAGGTTAGTTTTAGCAGTTGGGGCTCCTACCATTCCAGTACTTGCTTCTCTAATACACAGAGAGTCTTTAAGCAGAATATAACCACTGGGAAATAAACCCACTACAGACCAGGAAAGGGTGAGTGCTGCTGCTGCAACCTTCAGCCCATTGGTTATCTGAAGGGGGCCTATGTAAAGGTGGGGGAAGGTCTGTTCAAAAGGGTTTGTAATGACAGGACCAGGAGTGATGGTTTGAAGCTGGGAAAGGAGAGATTTAGGCTGGAGATTAGAAAAAAGTTCTTTACCATGAGGGTGATAGATGAGTGGAATGGGCTGCCCAGAGAGGGGGTGGAGGCCCCATCCCTGGAGTCCTTCAAGGTGAGGCTTGCTGGGGCTCTGAGCAGCCTGCCCTAGGTAGAGATGTCCCTGCTGGTGTAGGGAGGTTGGACCAGATGAGCTCTGGAGGTCCCTTCCAGCCCCAAACATTCTATGACTCTATAAGTTTTCACAACCCTTAGTTAAATACTGAAATAACTGAGTAGCAGTTGGCAGTGTGAAAAGGAGAAATACACTTCATACAGGTGGTGTCAGAGAATCTTTTAAATCAAATCAATGACAAACTCAAGTGATTGTTTCCCTGATCAGTGCCCCTTAGGAGCCCTTTTCACACAGAACTCATTCTGTGCACGTTTCACATTGAGCTCTCCAGCTTGTTGGTCTCCAGGAGCTGGAATTTGTAGTGTATTTGTAGTATTTGTAGTGTAAAGCAGCTGAAACTGCAGCAGGTGTGCAGCACAGATCTCTCTCAGATGGAAGTGTCATTGGAAACAAAGAAAACACTCCCTGTTCTACAGCTAGTGACATCACAATTTTAATTTGTCATCTCTGTCAGTGTTGGAAGTAGGGAGATCAACCAACCAACCACCCAACCCATCATAGAAAACCCCAGGCAGAGCAGCAGGGTCTCAGTCCTGACCTGTGCTCTGCTTTCTCCATGGCTGGGATGGTCCCTGAATAGAATTAAACTACAAAAAATCAATGTTTTTTACACCTGAGATGATAACCAAAGTCTAGGCTCAAATATAGACATGAAAAGCTGATAAGAACTGAGTTCAACTGTGTCTGTCTTATTTTAGGGGGATCCCAGAACAACCTCTAGAGGATGCTCAGTGATGTGAAGAAAGAAAAAAAAAAAAAGAAAGAAACTATTATTTGCTCTTTTTTCATTTATTTCCTTTTATTTTTGCTATTTCTTTCCCTCCAGAGCCACTGAAAACTATTTTTATATGCATCATCTGATTTCTTTGAAGTTTACTCCTTGGTACATTTTTATAAAAAAAAATCAAAAAAAAAAACTTTACTGAACAAAACTGCCAGAATTTTTAATAGATCTCTTTATTTTTCCCTCTTTGTTGGAACACTATATTGCAATACAGATTTTTTCCCCCAGACAGAGTTTAAAGTCTTATGTACAAACCTGCAGCAAAAAAAAAAGAAGTTTTTAGTGAAAATGAGCTGAGGCTCCTTGAGTGTGTGGTCGATCTGTAATTGCATTTATAACCAGGATAACTTTAAAAAATTAAATTTTAAGAAAGCAGGTTCATCTGCAGGGCCCCAGGGATGTCTCCTCCATGCTTTAAGTTGGTAGTATCCTCAGCTTAGGAAAATTAGACCCCAAGTTCATGAATAATCTGCTCCACCAAGGGTGTGACAAAGAGAAGCTGCTTTTCAGGCATTCCTGGCTCAGGCTGGTGGCATCTCCCCCTACTCCAGCATTTCACTAAAACCCCCTGAGCCTGGCAGCACCTTCACTCCATCCTTATCTCCTTGGTGGGCTCTGCTTCCTGGGGACAGACCCATCTTAAGGTATGGGGAGCATCAAACCCAGGAGGTTTTGATGTCACAACAAGACCTGGTTAACTCCTGGCCACCAGTTGTGCTGTCTAGTTAAGCAGCATCATGATTTAATGCTTTAGACATATAACATTCAACAGAATGATTGAAGATTTTAGATGTTAAGAAAAAAATAAATAATATTTTTACTTTTGGCACTGAGAAATATTGGGATTTTAAAGGTTATCCTGTGTAAATGTTGACTTTTTTTAAATCAGAGCTAGAAGCAGCTTGTTCCTCCTTCTCTCACGTTCTAAGGGGCACTGTCAGATCTGAGCAGCATTTGCAGGACAGCAGAAGTAGTTTAATGACTTTTTTTTTAAAAAAAGCTGAGACCTCAGCATTGCTCTGCAGCCTTCACGTGCTCAGAGGAAAGCCTGGCAGTGAGTGGAGGGAGAATAATGCTTTTTATACAAAATGCTTTGAGGAGCAGGTGGTTTTTCTGTGGGTGTGATGCAGTTTGTATCTGACAGTGTCCCTTGAGCTTCTGGTTTCTCCTGCTGCATTTCTGTGGAGAGAACTCTTAGTACTCGTGTCGTAGTGCATCTTTAAGCACCAGGAAGAATACTTGACTGCTCCAAAGAATGTATTGGCTCCTCTACAAGCAAACGTTGGGGTTTTTCCCACTAGTTGTTAGTTTGGATACAAAATTTGGATACCATTTGATGCCAGCATAGAATCCTCTTTTTACCTGTGCTCTTGAACTCTGATCTTGTCATTGACCTAGTGTAGGCTCCTCAAACAAGCTACAAGGTTTGGATGTTTTCGGTGGCTTTTGGACATTCTGTTCTCTGAAGAGTATTGTGACTGACAGATATAACCTAGGAGG
>VYZX01025974.1:69202-85633 GCA_013401335.1 Brachypteracias leptosomus
GCTTATGGATTTATTTTGCCATTTAAAAATAAATCAAAGATGCTACTTTTCCTGATTCGAGTGGGATGATTGAATCACTGAAATGAAACAAAATGTAGAATTATGTTTTAGTCTGTTACAGCAGATCCATGACAAAGGACTGAAGATTTGGCTGTTGGGGCTAATGAGATGAGGTTCTTGATGTACTTGGCCTTTTTTTCTAATGCCATTTTTCCCACTCTGCTTGAGTAGAAGGTTAAATATGTAGTAAATAATGTCTCTCTCTCTCTGTAAAATGTATCTAGTGAAATTATGTTTCTCAGACATACTGTTATCAATTACCTTTTCTCAATTTGTTGTTATGCAAATGAATGCAATCAGTGTAGAAGCCTTTTGCAGCACACCTTCCAGGCACTGGGCAGCAGTTCCCTTCCGACCCACAGCTTCCAGGATAGAATTCCCTAATGTTTGAGGGCTTCTGGCTTGTTCTCAAGATCTGTATTTATTTTTTTTTACATTGGCCAGTTCTTAGATTGCTTCTTCCTGTTTAAGATTGTGATTGTTCTGTGATCTTAGATACTAAAGCAGTGAGTGTGTAGGTATTTACATTTTTTTCTGTGATTTTTATTTTTTTGTTTAAAGAATGGGCTAGGAAAGGCAGCTGGAATGAGGAAAAACCTCTTGCTACCTGAGCCATAGTTTTCTTAACAGCTACTGTACAGGGAACGTGTCTTCTTGTAGCCCTAAGGAGAGTGCTGGCAGATCTTTGGTGAGTGCTGTGCCTGCAGAATTTGTCCTCAGATTTGGAGCTGAGTCCTTGGACTTCAGAAACAGTTTGTTTTACTCTTCACACCACATTTAGGCGTTCAAATAAAACAGGGTGGGAGAAGCTGAATGCCCAGAGTTAAACCACAGCTGAGTCTGTCACCACAATCCTTTCTGAAAGGCTACTAGAAATGAGCATTAACTCCTAGCTGTAAATTACAAGGCACAGAAAAACTACTGTATTCCTCAGACCTTTTGTGTGTCTTCTCTTTCCTCCTGCTTTTGTTGCTGAGCTTCAGTGTCTGGGCACTATCCCTTTAGAGCTGGTGCTCTGCTGGGGGGCTTCACCAAACCCATTGTTTCTTTGTCTTTCAAGGATTGAATTTTAATTTTCATTTTCAGGTTAAAGTGTTTTATTCACATAAAACCCACTGTTCCCTTGCCCTCTTCCTATTTGATCCTGCACATGAACCACTCTTGGAGAAGTCAGAGGATGGTCAGTATTTAACTCCAGTGTCTGATACTGGGTGCAGAGCTTGAAGGAAAAATAGGTTTTATTTGTCTGGAGGAAAAGGATTTTAAGGCTTCTCTGATGTGGGAGATGAACCAGTAACAGCTTTTATCAGAGTAATTTAACTACCCATGTTCTTAGTCTAGAAGAATAAGCATAAAGAATAAGAAGAATAAGAATAAAGAACTTTATTCTTAATGACATAGCAAAACTGATTCCTGAAGGGCTCTCCCTGGTTTAGAGAGGGAAGGATTACCAGCACACCAGCAGCAGAAGAGTTAAGCCAGTCTTCAGAATATCAAAATATTAACAACCTCTAGCCCATACCCTGAGAAAATGCTCGTGTCAGAACCAGCCCATCCCTCTGCAGGAGCATCAGTGCTGGGGTGTCCTGCAGGCAGACGGTTACAGACCCTCTGATGTCCCCCCTGCTTCTCTCCCTTGCTTCCCTGCTTGCTACACCAGCTGTGGTGCTGCAGGGACTTGCTCCAAGCCCTTCCTTGCTGCAGAGCTTCGTGCCCCAGGCTCAGGCCAGTCCTGACTCCCAGTCTGCCCTGACACAAGCAATAGTTTACACTGATGCGTTGCCCACTTGTCCCCAGCACCCTTGTGCCCTTCGCTGGGAGCTGCCTGGCTCCTCTGTGCTTGTAGCAGGAACCCAAAGTCTCAGGAAGAAAATAAACCACCTGCTTCCCATGAGCTGTGATGTCAGAGCCAGACGAGCTCCTCTGCAGCGAAGCGACTGAACTGTGAAAGGAGAGCACTCCTTTACCCTTGAGCAACGGGACACCTCAGCTGGAGTTCAGGGATCTTTCTGGGCTGTACACGCCCTTTTTTTCCTCTTTTTAGTGCTCGTCCTGTACAAAGGCCCTTTAACTGCAGTCTGAAGTGAGGTTGGTTAGGAGAGGCTGGGAGCAATCCTCCCTACACCCCAGAACCTTGAGCATCTTTCCTTTGTGTGCAGCTGTACGTGCACACGAGGTGCTTTGTATCTCCTGGAGCCACTTCTCACTGCTAAGCCCTTGTCTCTCCCTATATCTTCTCAAAGTCTTATCTTAAAGATATATCCACGTTTGATACTGGATTTTATTGCCTCTGTTGGGTCCAAGCCCTGTGTGAGCAGGAAACAAGCCTTGTTGGCAGCCAGTGAGTGGAAGGTGAGGTCGTGATTGCATTTTTCAAAGCATTGTTTTAGCTGAACATCAAGACAAATTCCATTGGAGAGTTTCTTTTCTCACTTAAAATGGCCTGGGAAACAGAATTTTTATTTGCCCTTCAATATGCTTAGCTTTAAAGCAGTTTAAAATAATTTAAGTGTTTGGTTTTTTTTTTTTTATACAAGACCATATTTACATGCAATTATTATTTGTAAACATAATGCCTTTCTTGAAATGCTAAGGTCTAGAGAGTGAAAAGGATGCTTCGTATTGAGAGTAGCACAAGCAGTGAGGGGACTTGGAGCTGAGGAAAGCAAAATGTGGTTTATTGAACTTCCAAATTTTCTGGTCAGCTTTTAACAGCGACGATCCCGTGTGGCTGAGGTCGAGGTTTTTGTGCACTGCAGCTTCCCAGATCCTTGGTACACTAAAATCACAAGCAATAAGCTACTTTAGAAACAACTTCAAGCCAAAACACTTTCCATTTGGGCACAAAATAGTTGAACTCTAGTTTCCTAACAGCGATGCCTTGTGACTTGAATTGTGATTATTCTTTTTTTAATTATTATTGTTTTTAACACAATCTATTTAGCCAGCTCTGGTTGTAGGTCACTGACCTCCAGGCAGCTGCTGCAGAACAAGGTTTGGGAAGGTTCTTGTTTGAAAAATTGTGAAAAAGGTTGCAAATTGAAATACAAAACTGATGAAAACATTCACAGGGAACTTCAAAACTACATAATGATCTAGACTTTATCATTTCAAAGTGGTGGTTTTTATTTTTTTTTTCTTTTTAGAATATGCATGCCAAATGTCTTGTCTTTTTCAATGATTTGTAATATACATTTTATGACTGGAAACTTTTTGTACAACACACTCAAATAAATGTTTTGCATATTATGTTTCCTTCTTTTCATTGAAACAGCACCGAGGCCACCTGGGCTGGTTGAGGTGGTTCAGCTGGAGCTCTGGGTAGAGATAAGAGGCACTAGAAGAGATGAGTGGAATCCTGTGTGCCCCAGAAGAAAATGATCACTGTCCTTGAAGCTCTGCAGTGCCCAGGGGAAGTGTTGTCTTCTCAACAGCTCCCACCAAAAGAGCTTGAGTAGCTGGACCAGATAAACATCCCCCTCCTTTCTCCTCACCTGACCCCTTCATGGTTGTTCTTTCCATGTAGCCCACTTGATCCTGGCTTGAGAGAGCAAGAGCAGGGATTGATTCTTAGGAGCTAGGAAAGGGGGGATGTGTTGCTGGGAGCTGATGTGTTCATCCTTAGCCCAGCTCATCCTCCAGGCCACTTTTTTTCACTAGTCTGTACTCATGTATCTCACCCCATCAATAGCACTAGCTGGTGATCATTCTCCATGGTGTAGGACACTTTTCAAGTGGACAGTCTGACAGATGGGATGATGGAGTTCACAAGAGTTGTTTTACTTCAGCTCTGCTTTGATGCTCAGTTCCTTGTCTCACAGAGAAAAGCACCCATCTCCTTTCTGCACATCACATCTACTGGCCAAAGCCCTGCAGTGGTGGTGTCTCCCCTTGGCTTCTACCAACTCCTGTAGCATTCTTGTGTCCTTAGTTAATGGAGGGTGCCCATCATGGAATCCGTGCAGGCTGTAAGGGTATGAGCCTCTTGCCTGAGTCACCTTAGGCAGAGGGAACTATCAAAGGACAGAAGAATTAATTCCAGAGAAAATTCAGCAGGGAGTTGCTTTCTGCTGGGAGCCTGGACTCTAGTGCTCCTTTCATGTGAGGATCTACTGTGCACTATTTTTCTGTGGTTCAACAAGGACAAGGGTTGGGTGCTGCACCTGGGGAGGAATAACCCCCTGCACCAGTACAGGGGAGGGGGTGACCTGCCGGAAAGCAGCTCCCTGGAGAAGGACCTGGGAATACTGGGGGACAAGTTGCCCATGAGCCAGCAATGGGCCCTCATGGCCAAGAAGGACAGCGGTCAGGGGTACATTAAGAAGAGTGTGGCCAGCAGGTCGAGGGGGTTTCTCACCCTCTACTCTGCTCTAGTGAGGTCACATCTGGAGCACTGGGTTCAGTGCTGGGCTCCACAGCTGAAGGTTGACAGGGAACTTCTGGAGAGAGTCCAGCAGAGGACCTGGAGCATCTCTACTGAGAGCCCTGGGACTGTTGAGCTGAAGAGAAGACTCGGAGGGGATCTGATCAATGCTGATCAAGAGCTAAAGGGCCAGGGCAAGAGGATGGAGCAATCAGTCTCTTTTCAGTGGTGCCCACTGATAGGACAGGGGGAAATGGGCACAAAATGGAACCCAGGAAGTTCCACCTCAACATGAGAAACTTCTTTCCTATGAGGGTGCCAGAGCCTGGCCCAGGCTGCCCAGAGAGGTTGTGGAGTCTGGATGGAGACTCAAGACCCAACTGGACGTGTTCTTGTGTGACCTGCCCTGGGTGAACCTGCCTTGGCAGGGAGGTTGGATGATCTTTAGAGGTCCCTTCCAGCCCCTACCATGCTGTGATTCCATAAAGCCAGTTTAAGTCCCTTCAGAACAGCCCGTGCCCTGTGCCCGTGTTCACACCGCTGGGGAGAAACCATCTCCCCTCAGCGCCACCGCGGGCCTCGCAGGCGCCTTCCCGCCCGGGACTTAAAAGAGCCGCTTCCACCGCAGCGGGTGGTGACACCAAATCTCACCCTGACGTGGGCGCTGCCCTCTCCCCGCTGCCCCAACACGGGACACGGGCCTCTGCCCTTGCCCAGCGGCACCGACATGGGGCTCTGTTCTGTCTCCGCTGCCCGGCGCGGCGGCCCCGGCGTCCTCAGGCTCCTCCGGCGGACTCGGGGGTCCCGGCTCCGCGCTGGGCAGGGGGGTAGCGGGTCCGCCCCGGCGCGTAGGGTCCCGGCCCGCCCTCACCGATCCCGCCCCGCGGAGGGGACACCGGTGGCCCGAGCCCCGCCCTCGCTGAGGTACAGCCGTGACCGTTCCCGGCCCTGGCCCGGCCGCGGGTGCGGAGGATCCCCGGGGTCGCCCCTCCCGTCGGGCGCGGCGCACGCCGGGAGCCGTAGTCGCGGCCCAGCCGCCATTTCGCCGGCAGCGTGGGGCCGCCCGCCGTGACTCTGCGGCATGGAGAGCGGCTTCGGCTCCGACTTTGGCTCCGACTTCGGCTCCGGGGGGAGCGGAGGGGGGAAGCTGGACCCGGGGCTCATCATGGAGCAGGTGAAGGTGCAGATCGCCGTGGCCAACGCGCAGGAGCTCTTGCAGGTCAGGAGGGGCCGCGGGGGGCGGGCGGGGGCTGGCCCGGTCCCCGTCCCTGTCTCGGTCACTGTCCCACTCCCGGTCCCTGCCCTTGTCGCGGTCCCGGCCCCGCTCCGTGCCGAGCAGCGGGGGTTGGTTGCCCCACGGCCTGGGCGGAGAGGGCCCGGTCATGCCGCTGCCCTTTCAGCAGTGCGGGGACGGGGCCGGGGTCGGTGCTCCCTGCCCGGCCCCGGGGCCGCGGCCCCTCTCACGGCCTGTCCCCGCAGCGCATGACGGACAAGTGCTTTCGGAAGTGCATCGGGAAGCCCGGGGGCTCGCTGGACAACGCGGAGCAGGTGAGCGCGGCCGGGGGCAGCGGGTCCCGCGGGCATCCCCCGGGGCGGCCGCTGAGGACTCGGTGTCCCGCAGAAGTGCATCGCCATGTGCATGGACCGCTACATGGACTCTTGGAACACGGTTTCCCGAGCCTACAACTCTCGGCTGCAGCGGGAAAGAGCCAACATGTGAAGTTCTCCGGCTCCCGGCCCAGAGAGGGACCATGTGAGGAAGGGACGAGCGGCCAGTCCAGGGGGCCGGGGGTGAAATCCTGCTGCCTTTCCAGCCCCTGCCGTGGCAGAGCAATAAACCCTCGCTGAACCTTTTGCATCCATTGGCTTTTATTGGCACCGGCCCCGGGAGCGAGTGAATTTTCCAGCCTTGAGAACCATCGTGAGTTGCTTGGCTTGCCCATCCCAGCGGTCCAGACTGGCCGGGGCAGATGGCAGCTGATAAACCCCCTCTGAAAGGGCTGCGAGGGGCAAGGAGCCTTCTGTGGAAAAGGGGGCCAAGCAGCAACACGGTCCCCTTGCCCAGGAAGCAAGCCTGGACCCGGCCATCAGGTAGTTACCCTGTCCCTTTCCATCAGTGGAAAAGCTGCTATAAGATGCTACCCTTGGCTCTTTCGTCCGCTGTATGTGTAGCTGTGTGTGTGGCTCACAGCTTTGGCTCTGCTCATGCAGCGTGTTGGGAGCAGGGGGGCTCTTACCAGGGGTGCAGCTCAGCCTTGCTCAGCTGTACAAGCACAGCTGGGGTCAGAGTTGGGAGGTACTTAGGTTGGTTTCTTCCTAGAATAAATGATGTTGTGTGGCTGCCATATTTTGTGACTTTGGTTTGGCTCTGGCACAGATGTTCCACCTTGGAGTCCACCTTCTTGGTGTCACTTTTTGGAGGGAGGAGCAGTGCTGCAGCAGAGCTCTTGGGTCAGCTTTGGGGCTGAGCTTTCCATCATTCTCAGCTTACAGACCTCTCCAGGAAAGGTCAGTCTGTGCTGTGTGCTCAGCAGTGGGGAGAGGAGAGTGCTGGGGATCAAAAGAACCCATGGCCACGTAGTGAGGTTTTTTTAATCCCTTCTCTACAAGCTCTTCTCTATTTTTAAAATACTTCACTGTTTGCTGGGGCAGAGAGACTGGAAGGATGATGTTTCCTTAAATGCTAGGATATTCAAAGTGATGTGAGAGAACCTGATTTAATTTACTCTCCCAACATGGTGACTTCTATGAGGGAACCAAAGTGTTCTCCACGAGGTAAACTCTTAGGAGATAACTGGATAGTTGGACTAATTGAAACCAAACTGGAGTTTCCCATCCAGGTTGGGCAGAATGACTACCTGAGAATAAAGTGCTTTCCAGCCATGTTTTTTCAGGGGCCTTCTCACTTTCCCTTGGGGCTGTATGAATTCCATGGCATTGGCTGTGCAGCAGTCCCCTGGCAGTGATGTCCCTGGAAGCTCTAGCTGGGACAGTGGTGGGTGTCACAGCAGGCTGGGCTGGGAAAGAGGAAACCTCTTGCTAAACCCAAATGCAGAGTTTGTGCCAAAGCCAAGGGAGGGGCTCAGGGTGCTGGCTGCTGTTTGAATAGAGGAGATGTCCTAGACCACCTAACCTTGACCCCTGAGCTCTGCAGCAGTTCTTTCTTGTGCACAAAGGTGTCTGGCTTGTGGGACGTCCCACTGAAGGGTTTTCCTGCTTAGCTTAAGGAGAACAATGGGCTCTGTGGCTGTGCCTTGATCATAGAATCCTAGAATTGTCAGGGTTGGAAGGGACCTTAAAGCTCATCCAGTTCCAACCCCCTGCCATGGCAGGGACACCTCCCACTCCATCAGTTGCTCACAGCCCCAGCCAGCCTGGCCTTCCAAATGTCCAGGGATGGGGCTTCCAGCACCTCTCTGGCCAACCTGGGCCAGTGTCTCCCCACCCTCCTGGCCAAGAACTTCCTCATGTCTAATCTGAATCTCCCCACCTCTCGTTTTGGCCCATAATCCTTGTCAGGTTAATCAGCTGCTCCCTCACACCAGGGTAGCTGGGGGTGTGGGGGTGAGAAGCCTGTCCCCATTCCCTCATACAGACGAGGGCCTGCACAGGCTGAAGTCCACATGTTTCAGTCCTACCTTCTCTTGTGCTCAGTGCTGAGCCAGATGATCACGCTCAGCCCACCAGTGCCAAGCAGGGAGTGGAAGCAGCAGCAGCTCTTGCCAGAAGCCATCACAGCTCCATCAGGGCAGTGAGGCCTGAGGCTTCTGCCAGGGCAGAACTTGGGGCTGGGGCAGAGCTGAGTTGTCTCTTGGCTTTGGGATGGCAGCTCCTAGACCGAGCTCAGCCAGACTCTGGCAGGTGTTTCGAGCACCCCTCCAAGTAGAAAGGCCACGTTTTAATGCATAGGATGTTTGGCCAGGTCTTGAGATGGGACAGGCCTCGTTTATTTATAGAAAACCTCTAGAGTTGTACCTTTCTATGCAAAGCAGTTATCAAATGTCCTGGTGTCACAACTGCAGCGGGTCACAACACCCGGCATTTGCTCAATACCTGCAGCCCATCTTCACCCCTGGGCAGCACCAGCCATGGCTGAGGGGCTGGTGCTTCCTCTGGCAGCGACTCCTCTCCCCTGTCGCCTTCCCTGAGTGGTGAAACGCGGCGTCAGAGCTTGAGGTTCTGCATGATCCAGCCCTGCACAGCTGTGACTTTGGTGTAGACACCAGGGAAGTAGGGCCTGGCACAGCCGTAGCCCCAGCTGGTGATTCCTGCTAGAAACCACTTCCCTGAGGGTTCTTGACATGCCAGGGGCCCCCCTGCATCGCCCTGCGGAGAGAGGAGAAGGGGTTCGGAGCAAGCCAAAGCAGCAGCCCAGCCCCTCCAGCTGCAGGTAGAATCATAGAATCATTTCGGTTGGAAAGGACCTCTAGGGTCCGCAAGGCCAACATCTCCCTGACCCCCAGACCATGTCCTGAAGTGCCACATCTACTCCATTTTGATCCCCCCCCAGGGATAGTGACTCCACCACCACCCTGGGCAGCCTGTTCCAGTGCCTGACCACGTTAGGCATTGGGTGTTCTTTGGGACACAGGAGCTGAGCTGTCCTGTTCCCCACCTCCCCAGGAACCTGCTTCCAAGCTGGAGGACTCTCAATGATGTCCTTGCACAGACAAGGGATTGTGGAACATGGAAGAGTGGGTTCAGAGGCACAAGAGGGTCATGAAATGGGCTCTGTGGTGTCCCTGTGGTCTCTTGCCTCTCTGCATGATTCCCGGCCTTGTCTGGTTAGTGGGGCGAGCAGAAGGAGGATAATGGAGGACTTGGATAGTGGCAACAGCTGGTGGAGGTGGATGGACAGCCAGCCAGCCAAGCTGGGGGACAGGGCAGGGCTCTCCTGGGGGCTTGGCACAGGTTGGCTCTGCCCCAGCTCTGGCACTCACTGAGCAGCTGTCGACGGTGCCCTGTGGGAAGCCAGCACAGACCATCCTGCTGCTGATCTGGACAGGGTAGAACTTCTTGCAGGCCTGGTCTCCAATCATGTTCACTGCTGCTTTCTGCAGGTGCTTTGACATGAGACCTGAGGAGACAAGTGTCACTGTTGGCCTGGCGAGGAGCACACAAGGAGCAGCAGCACGTGGAGGAGAGGGTTCCCTGCTGCCTTGCTTGCCAGAGGGAACGACCTGCTCTGGGAAAGAGAACCAGGCCTGGTTCCTCCCCAGCAGAGCAAGCACAGGAGGGTCCCTTTGGTGTGAAGGTTGTTCAGGCAGCTTGGCCAAGCAGATAGAAATGGGATCAGAGAGGGCCTTGCAGGAGCATAGCTAGAGCAGCTGCTCCAGGGATGGGGCTGGCAGGTAGAAAGCTCGGGAAGGCTGCAAGAGGTCAGAGGTGTAACCAAGTGGAGGAGTACAGCACATGGTGGCTGGGGAGGAGATGGTGGTGACACCAGACCTGGCCCAGGTTGGTATTCCCTGGCACGGGGAGAGCTTGGGGCAGTGGAGCAGGAACCAGAGGGCTCGCAGGGTAGGTGGCACTTAACTTGGCCACCGTGGCTGTGAGGGACCCTCTCAGCCAGTACCTCCTTCCTTGGTGGAGCCCCAGCCTGTGATGAAGCATCTGGCTCCTTCGTGGAAGACGTGGGAGTTGTCTGGCAGGCAGATGGGTTTGATGGTGCTGCTGAAGGTGACAGGTGTGGTCAGCTCCAGCAGGGCCACGTCATAGTCCAGGCTGTAGATGTTGTAAAAAGGGTGCTTGTAGATACGGAATATCTTCTCCATTCTGCCATCGGTGCCGCTCAGGAGGGGGGTTCCTAGAAAGGCCACCCACATTTTGGGGTCACTGTAACTGCAGAAAGACAGCAAACCTGGCTGTTAGGGGCACGGCCTCACCAGGAGATGCTCCTCCACTTGTGGGGCTGGGGTGCACCACGGCCACCAAAAAGCATTGATTTTTTGTAGTTTAATTCTATTCAGGGACCATCCCAGCCATGGAGAAAGCAGAGCACAGGTCAGGACTGAGACCCTGCTGCTCTGCCTGGGGTTTTCTATGATGGGTTGGGTGGTTGGTTGGTTGATCTCCCTACTTCCAACACTGGTAGAGATGACAAATTAAAATTGTGATGTCACTAGCTGTAGAACAGGGAGTGTTTTCTTTATTTCCAATGACATTTCCATTTGGGAGAGATCTGTGCTGCACACCTGCTGCAGTTTCAGCTGCTTTACACCACAAATACTACAAATACACTACAAATTCCAGCTCCTGGAGACCAACAAGCTGGAGAACTCAACATGAAATGTGCACAGCATGAGTTCTTGTGAAAAGGGCTCCTAAGGGGCACTGATCAGGGAAACATCACCCTGGACACACAGCCAGGCTTTGCTCCACCTGCTCCTCATGCTCACACCCATCACGGGGAGTGTGTGCTGCCAGTGGGACACAGCACCCCAACCACGGCGCTGGACTGGGAGGGTGGGGAAGGGCAGGTGGGCTGAGGGGAGCGGGGCTGAGCTGGTTCCCCAGCCCATCAGACTCACATGTCAAAGCAGTGGGCTGCAGAGAGCAGCCACCGGTCGGCGATGAGGACGGCCCCACACTTGTGCTCCTTGCGCCGCAGCCAGAGGCTGACCTGCCACGGCCACTCGCCCCGCGCCGCGCTGCTGCCACCCACGATCTTGCTGCTGGCCACAGGAGAGGACAAGCCACAGTCTGGGACAGGAGAAGAGGCACCGTGAGTTTAAATCCCATCAGTGAAAGGGACATTGTCCTCCTTCCATAGCCCACACCATGGGGGAACCTTCTGGGGAGAGAGTCCAGAGCAGAGCCACAGAGATGCTGGAGGGAGTGGAACATCTCCCTGGTGAGGAAAGGCTGAGGGAGCTGGGGCTCTTTAGCTTGGAGAAGAGGAGACTGAGGGGGGACCTCAGGAATGGTTATAAATCTGTCAAGGGAGAGTGTCAGGAGGATGGAGCCAGGCTCTGCTCAGGGACAGCCAGGGATAGGACAAGGGGCAATGGGTGTGAGCTGGACCAGAGGAGGTTGCACATCAATAGGAGAAGCAACTTCTTCGTGGTGAGGGTGCCAGAGCCTGGCCCAGGCTGCCCAGGGAGGTTGTGGAGTCTCCTTCTCTGGAGACGTTTCAAGCCCCCCTGGACGTGTTCCTGTGTGAGCTGCTCTGGGTGCTCCTGCTCTGGCAGGGGGTTGGACTGGATGATCTTTGGAGGTCCCTTCCAACCCCTGACACTGTGAGTCTGTGATTCACCCGTCCGAGGTGAGGCTCAGCAGACAGGGTGTGGTTTGGGAACCTGTTATCACAGATCCTCTGCTCTGCCCTGGTGAGACCTCACCTGGAGCACTCTGGAGCCCTTAGCACAAAAAGGATGTGGACCTGTTGGAGCATGTCCAGAGAAGAGCCACAAAAATGATCAGAGGGTTGGAGCAACTGTACTATGAACACAGGCTGAGAGTTGGGGCTGTTCAGCCTGGAGAAGAGAAGGCTCCAGGGGGACCTTAAGAGTGACCTTCCAATATCTGAAAGGGGCCTATAGGAAGGTGGTGGAAGATCTGTTCTCAAGGGTTTGTGATGACAGGACCAGGAGTGATGGTTTTAAGCTAGAAAAGGGGAGATTTAGGTTAGACATTAGGAAAAAGTTCTTTAACATGAGGGTGACAGATCAGTGGAATGGGCTGCCCAGTGAGGTGATGGAGGCCCCATCCCTGGAGACATTCAAGGTGAGGCTTGATGGGGCTGTGAGCAGCCTGCCCTAGGTAGAGATGTCCCTGCTGGTGTAGGGGGTTGGACCAGATGACCTTTGGAGGTCCCTTCCAACCCAAACCATTCTATGATCCCACCTTCCAGGGATGTGGAACGTGAGGAGGGAACATTTGGATGTTGAGCCCCAAGTGCAGGACTTGACACTTGGCCTTGTTGAAGGTCATAGGATTGACCTTGGCCCCTTGATCCAGCCTGTCCAGGTCCCTCTGTAGACCCTCCCTACCCTCAAGCAGATCTTGTTATAGGCTCTGATGGATCAAGTAGGACCTGGACCCCAAGAGTCCTACCATCGAACGTGGGGCCCAGGACAGCCCAGGAGAAGTCGGTGGGTTGCTCTGGGGACTCAGGAGATGGAGATGGGCAGCAGTGAGGGGCTGGAGGGCAGGACTCACCACAGTTGCTCTCATCGAAGCCGTTGCTGCAGTCGACGACACCGTCACACTCCGGGTTTTCTTTCCCGATACAGACTGTGCTGGAGCACCTGAAGGTGAGGCTGGTACAAGGCACCACTGGAAGGAAATAACCCATGACCTGCTCAGTCCCCTGTGTGCTGGGGCTGGAGGTCTCCTCCCAACACACCAATGACCATCACCCATTTCACCTGGGCTGTGTGTGGGCTTGGCAGGCTCCGTGGTCTGCAGAGCTGTGGAGGTGTCGTTCATGGTTGTGCTTGTCTTCATCCTCAGGGTGGTTCTGTTGGTTGAACTCGGAGCTGTTGTGGGTTGGTGGGTGAGGGTGGCTGCAGCAGAAGTTCTAGGGATGGTTGAACTGGAAGGAGTTTCTGTGCTAGGACTGGGCAGCTCCGAGATGGTGTCCAGGATCCAGTCCTTGAGCTTGGTTATTCTGGAGTACACACCAGGCTTCATAGCCTGGGCACAGCCAATTCCCCAGCTCACGATGCCAGCCAGGTAGAACACTCCCGGGGTCACCTCACAGGCCAGGGGACCACCTGAATCTCCCTGAGGAAGGAGCAAGACAGTGGCTGCTCAGACATCTCCCCAGGACAGGTCTCCATGGAGCTGCTCCTCAGCCACACTGGGAGGACGTAGCCCCAAACTCTTCCTTCTCCAGCCCCGCAGGGCTGTGGCTGCCATGGGGGTGGCTGAAGAGACCAGGGTCACTGCTTCAACCTGGGGGCATCTGTCATCAAACTTAATAGCTCCTTCCCACAAGTGAAGGACAACCACCAACTGCTGTCTTGCTGCCACAGGAGGAGACCTCTTCATCCAGGACTCATCTGGCCAGGCAGAGCAGTGGGGTGTTGGTTTAAATCCTGCTCAACTTGATGGAGTTTTATTCCCTTTTCTGAGGCTCCAGGGCTGGGTGTTGTGAGCTGAGGTACGTGTGGGTCACAGCCTGGCCACGGCAGCTCCATAAACATCTCCCAGCTTTCTGCAGGAATCCACAACGGAGCAGAGAGACCCCAGACCCTTACCTGGCACGAGTCGACCTTCCCCTCCAGGAACCCAGCGCAGATCATGCGGTCGGTGAGGGAGAAGTTGTAGAGGAAGTTGCAGGTGTTCTGGTCTATGATGGCCACGGAGGCTTTCTGCAGGACCTCAGCCTGGGTCACTGCGTGAAAACCACAGGACTTGTGAGTGCAGCAGAGGGAAGGGGGGAACTGGGAGGTTTTACACTGACCCAACCCGTAGTTCAGGGAAACTGGCTCTAATCCCATGAGGCAGTTGGGGCCTATCACAGAATCACAGAACATTAGGGGTTGAGAGGGACCTCCAAAGATCATCCAGTCCAACCCCCTGCCAGAGCAGGAGCACCCAGAGCAGCTCACACAGGAACACGTCCAGGGGGGCTTGAAACGTCTCCAGAGCAGGAGACTCCACAACCTCCCTGGGCAGCCTGGGCCAGGCTCTGGCACCCTCACTGGGGAGAATGTGCCTTGAAGCTCCTGGTGGCCCCATGGTGCAGGTTCACACCTGTGGGAAGGATGCTGCCCATGAGCAGCCAGTTCCTGTTGTCCTGACAGGACAGAAGCCCAACTGTTCCTCTAAGAGTTGACCAGGAGCCCTGGTCAACTCTTAGGAGCCCTGGTCAACTGTTGGAGGGACAGGAGGGCTTCTTTGGTAGCACCCATCCCACCCTCACGCCTTCTCCCTACAATGGGACCTTTGCTTTTTAGGATTGCTTGGACATCTTCATGACCACACATGGTTGCTGAGGCCAACACTGTCCTGCCTGAGCTGCAGCAGGTCACTGAGGCAGTGCCCACTCTTGCTTGGCATGGGAGAACTACTGAGGGGAGCCCAGCAGGTTTCTCCTGGTTCCTACCAAGCTGCTCTCTCCATTTTCTTATTTGCTGCTAGTTCCTAAATAACTGGTTTAAGGTGAGCCCTTGTTCTCATGTTCCTGACTGTCCCCTGCCCTGCTTTCCCCCAGGCCTGTCTGGGTGGCAGTGACACAGGCTGTGCAGCTGAGCCCACCAGCTGGTGATGCCCCCCAGCTTCTTACCGTTCCCTTCTTGGAGGTTCCCCCACCCAGAGATGAGACATTTCTTGCCCACAGGGAACTTCTGCCCAGCCAGTGGCAGACAGAGCGGCTGGATGTAGTTGTTGAAGACAAGAGGTGTGGCCAGCTCGAGCAGAGCCACGTCAAAGTCCAGGAAAATGGGGTTGAAGAGGGGGTGCTGGATCACCCTCGAGACGTTGACTCTCACAGCACTCCCCTCGGTCCCGTTCAGTGACGTCGTTCCCACGTAGGCTTCAATCTCCTCTGGATTTGTCCTGCAAACACACAACCCTCAACGTGCACGTTCACACACGTGCCCAGCATCAGTTCTGACATTTAAATGATCAGTGTCTGGGACCTGCCTTTGCCAGAGCAGAGCCCCGTGCACAGAAGAGCAGCTCCACTAAGAGAGGCCCCAAGAACTGCAGTGACACGTTGGCAGGGTTGGAAGGGACCTCNACCCCAACTCTCTCAGTGTGTCCTCGTAGCAGAGGTGCTCCAGCCTCTGACCATCCTCGTGGCCCTTCTCTGGACACCTTCCAGCATGTCCAGATCTTTCACGTTGGATGTCTCCTGGAGAGCAGGTAAACATGGAGCAATCCTCTCCTACCTCCAAAGACTTTGGGACTGTTCTGGCACTCAGGTGATGTCGCTATATTCATCGATTTGGGGGTTTTATTTGGATTTTTTCTAGACGTGTTTTATTCCTCTTTTTTAACCCCATGTGAATTTTAAACATTCATTTTAATAACTCTGAAAAGCTTTTGGTGTCTTCCACCTGCTCTTGGTGGTTATTTGGTATGAGGGCATTCCCTAAACACTTTGTTTGGACCCTCTGTGATGCTCTAGTCCCTCTCACACCCTCCCCTTCCCACCCACTTGTCTCTCTACCCAAGTCTTGTCTGATCTATGGGTGTTGCTCCTCACCCAGCTCATCCTCCTGTCCTGTGGGAGCCCTTTTGCAGTGTTACTCCAGTAGGTTGGGGAGCTGGTGTGCTGTGGGTCACCATCAACATACTGGTCATCTCAGTGGTTATTTCTAATAATTCCTCATGTTCACTTGCTCTTTAATTGCCCCATAATTGCCTTAATCATGGCAATGTCCACAGCAGCTCTGCCCTCTGTGGTGAAAGCTGATGGAGACCCATAAAAAGTGTTGGGTTGGAAGGGACCTCCAAAGGTCATCTAGTCCAACCTCCCTACACCAGCAGGGACATCTCTACCTAGGGCAGGCTGCTCACAGCCCCAGCAAGCCTCACCTTGAAGGACTCCAGGGATGGGGCCTCCACCACCTCCCTGGGCAACCTGTTCCAGTGATCAACCACCCTCATATTAAAGAGATCCAACCTCTTTTTTTTCCTAATGTCCAACCTAAATCTCCCCTTTTCTAGCTTAAAGCCATTACCCCACGTCCTGTCACTACAAACCCTTGTGACCAGATCCACCCCTCATGAGCTCCACCATGGTCACCTGCTGACAGGCAGTGCTGCTCTTCTGCTGGGTCCTCTCCCATTCCCCTACCTTGTGTTCCACCTGCTGCTTTATTACCCAGCTACTTAATATACGAGGTTGTCTTGAAACTCTCCCATCACGAGTGCCCCAACTCCTCTGCCTTCAGGGCTTCTTACTCTTGACAAACATCATCCTCTTGCTGCTCATCTACTTAGGTTATTTATAAACCAGGGCTTGGGCTCTTGCTAATGGACAGAACTCTGCAGGATGGAGATGACTCTGCCCCAACCACAGCTCTACTTACGGAATCACAGAGTGTCAGGGG
>VYZX01025975.1:0-26579 GCA_013401335.1 Brachypteracias leptosomus
CGCCAGACCCTAACTACCTACACCAAAGTTACAGTGTATGTCTTGGGGTGCTTAGTTCAGTTACAAAACAGTGATATCCGATTTATCCAGCATAAAATACTGAGGAAGAGAAGCCAAGTCTTAGTCTAGCACTGCTAAAATGTTTCATTCTAAAGGGGCAGATCTTCATAGCTTTCAATACCTTTCAGACAGCTTCAGATCCCAGTGTGTTTTCCCACTCTGCATACCAAGAACCAAGACAATTTACCACGCAAGAGATGATGTTCCTTTGCTGTTTCTCTCCTCACCCTCTGTGCTATCTCTCCCTTCCTTTCTGCACACAGATGTGAGCCTTAACCATCAGGACACCTTTCAAAGACACTAACCAAGCCTACTAGGTATGAGAGAGTATGCAAGGATGGTGAGGGATGGGCCAAGAGGAGGGTGGAGGAAGCCTTGCCCAGCTGTTCATGTCACACAAGAAGTAATGCAAATTACATCCATAGTGTATGCCCCTGCTTATTTTTATGAACTATGTTTTAGAGGGGTGGAACAGAGCACCAGGTGCACTGACAGAGGCTGACTAAGCTGTCTACAAGATGATATACATTGTGCTTGTCTCTCATTTACCAGGAACTTAATGAAAGATTTTCCTTCCTGAACCACAACATTATCCAAGCCGTCCTTGATTTGATGCTACTCTGTTCTTCCTTCTAGACAAAACTGTGTCAGAAACACATAGTGTGGCACAGAGCTTGTCAATATTTGTCACTGAATGAGATTCAGGGAGCCTATTTTCCCCAGAGGCAAAGATTTCTGGCTGTGAGTAATTATGGCCTCTTAACATGTTCTGTCTATTCCTAAGGTATTTTTGGAAACATATGCTTCATCTCTTCGCTGCTCTCAGAGAACATTTGTGCCAAGGCTTAAGACTCCAATCAGATAATCCTGGGAAAGCTACAATAAGATAAAATTTTGAATACAAAATCTGCAAGGCAAGTTTGGATTTTGAATAGGAAAAGTTTAAATCGCCAGTTTGACACTGATTTACTTTGAACCAACTAGCACTGAATTAAAACAGACCAAATAATGTTCTGGAAAACAACTTTCCAACACATTTGTTCTAAAACAGCAGTGTAAGATGAATCCCAAATGTCTTAGCTCTCTTTAGAAGAAATCTCTACAGACTTTTGAATCTCCTGTATTTCTAGGATCCATCTTTCAGAAATCAAATTACCAGTGATTTTTGTTTCTACAAAATATTATTAATATCTCTCTTACATCTCTTATGAAATCTTATGTAACATGAATATATATATAGTCTTGAATAATATGCTAGTTATAGTTGTGACCAATACTTTCAAAGATAGCTCTGGCAAATCCAGGTTTGACAACACTAGAATTGCCCCCAGCCGTCCACCCCACTGCTTTGTGCTGTGGCACAGAAGCTGTTTCAGTTTCTGGTCCAGTATTCAAACTCAATTTATCAGTGAAAATGGGCTTGCTTTAACATGCCACTCAGCAAACTGCAGAAACAGAGGCTTAGGCACAAGTACCTATGCACGCAGGGTGGAAATCTCTGTAAGAAGTGTGGATGAGCTATGTTGAGTGCTTGTCTGACAGAGCCCTGAAAGTTAAGCCATACATCTTTGCTGACAATGATTTCCACAGAAGAAAAACATGCAGATCCAGATGCTTGGTAAGGAAAAATAATTTTTGAAGACAAAGATGAGATTGATTTTGCTTTGTTTAACAGTAAGGAAGCAAAGTTTACTGGAAGGAGAGATAAAATAAGTCATTCTTATTTCTCCTGTACTTTACTCTATGCTCTTCACTGACAGAGACTTGCAGTAAGACTTCATTGTCTGGTTTTGAAACTTATACCCAGGGAAGTAGGAAATTAGCAGAAAAACACAGTAAAGATTCTGATAGCTCAGTCTATTTGGATTCATTCAGATAGTTCAGGCTTTCTTTCAACAGTTATTTTGAAATAGTGTTGAAATAACATGATATTGTTTCACCCACAGAGAGCCACTAGGACTTAGAGATTGTTACAGCAAAAAAAATCTCAAGCATTAGTTCTTTTTCTATCATGAATGGTCCAGAAAGAGAATAATTGTTGACTGCAATTGGAAGCAATAGTTATAGCTTATTGCAGGAGTATGCCCACATTGAAGTGTCATCTTTAATTTATTAACTGTAACCTCAAAAATACTTGAAGCTCAATATCTGTGATTTCTCAGGTGTTTCCTGTATTAAGTTAGATTCAGAAGAGATTTAAAACCTGTCGTAATTTTGGAAAAGCAAAGTTTCTTGCTCTTTAGTCTATTCCACACACCTTGGAAATGAATGCAGTTGATTATAGTTTAGCCTGAGTAAATAGTGCAATAGGTCACTTTTTGAATTTCAGTTTCCTTGTTAACTTTTGGGACAATTAAAACCATTGGTTTTGGAGCTCCTCAAGTAGCACTTGTTACCTCTTTAAAGAAACTGCCTATGATGTACATAGATTACTATCGGGTCTCAGCAGATATTATAATATCAGAAGATATTATAATGATAAATGAGACCTGATTACATTGCTTTTCAATGGCATTAATTTACATGTTTGTAGAAGTCTGTTGGGATTAGGTTTTATAGCTACAGTAATTTTTAGGCTTTTGACATTGCTTTGGGATAACTTGTCTAATTGGCTTTTTCCTCTCATCAGAATGCAGGATGTTTTGAAGCTGACATCACCGTGGACATTATGCTACAAGGGGTTTCTTTGGATTGTTATATGTAGGATTTTTTCCTCTTGTTAGTCTTTTGTACTTGTCATTGAAACTTTTCTCTGAGCTGTAAAAGCCTTTTTCTTTACACAGTAAGAACATGATGAAAAAATAGAAAATGTGTCAAATAAAAATTCATAAAAGGACCACCTATATGACAATCAGCTGGAGGGGAAGGAGGATTGCTTCCCCTGATAATTCTAAGGCAGATCATTCTAAAAAGATATATCAATGATGACAAAATGTACTAAAAGAACAAAGCACTCAATAATTTCTTCCAAACACAATTTTTTCTAATGGTAATTTGTTTTCAGAAATTAACTTTTGGCACATCTGAGATTACAAAAATGATATAGTCTGAGTTGATGAGTTTTTAAATAATCACAAAGCTAACCAACCAGTGAGTTTATTCTCATATTTCTTGTGTGTTGAAGATTTCCATTGACTTGAAGAGGAGGATGCTTGAATGCTTGAATATACATACAACAAAAGTCCAGGGATAATATTAACTTTTCCTAAATGCAAAAAAAAAAAAAAAAACAAAAAAAACCATAGTAACCCTGCAGAGAAATCTTGAGGTAGGTGGTGGTGTATTTATGTAAGGAAGCTTATTTAATAATGTGCAATTCATTAGGAGACATACAGCTGTTTTTCTTCTTGTGTCTGAGGAGCAAAGAGCTTGTTTTGGAAACACTGAAGAGAATCCTGCCTCCTTGTGCACTCCCTTTGAAAGATAATCATTGAGAGATTTCCTTCTTCCTTCAGGGGCTGTTTAGAAACTGATTTGACTGTTGATATTACAGCCAGAGATTCTTTGACAAGCTAAGACTGGATTTTTGCTCTTGCTCATTTCTTTACATTTGCTATTCAAACTTTTTGTCCCTGTGCAATTTCTGTGCAGCCATTGCCTTTAATACTGCTGCTTCTGCCCCATTTCCTGACTGATGGAAGTATTAGCTATCAAGTGTTTGTCTCTAGCCTTATTCTGATTTACCATGGGAAATAAGACCCAGTCCTTGCCATTGCACAAAATCTTTTTTCTTTTCTTCTACTCCCTAAAGGTAATCAATAGAACATTGCTAAAAAGATGTCAAACTATAGGCATTCACTAGGTCCTATTGAATAAAATTCCTCTTTTGTCTGTACGTGTCTAGACCTGTTGTTCTTGTGCTACCACACAGATAAAAATTATGGTAGGATTTGGTCCAAAGACAGTAAGAAATGGCAAAGGATTGCCCGCAGAAGTGAATATTGATTTAGCAAGATCAGTCACTAGAAAGCCAATGAGGAAAGTATACTAAGAATACCTTTCATAATACATTTTCTTCTATTGTCTGATCTGTGTTAGTACCAGATAGATTTTATATAACTACAGGGAACTCAGTCATTTCATACAAGCCTTTGAGAAAGGAGTTCACTGCTCTCCCAAAATTTAAATGGGGTCATCGTTTCGGGCAAAAGAAGAGGGATCACTTAAGCTTAACCATACAGGTGACTTGTGTGTCTTATTTCTTTTCCAGGATATTTATTTCTGGAAATCAGGGAATATGAATATGTGTCATGTGTCCTAATAACTGAGAGAACTTCTTTGCTCTAATCATATTGAATGTCTTCAAAGAATATGCTTATTTTCACATTTTTTCCAGTATTAATTCCAACCCAGAGGGAATGTATTATTCAGTTATGCAAGGGTTACATACTAGGAAGTTAAAAGGAATTTCTGACACATTTTTAACAGAATAAAATCATCTGAATCCAGAGTTTATGCATTCTTATTTGACATCTTCTTAGTGAGTATCTAGTTTACCAAAAAGGACATGAAAGAGAACATGAGAACTATTCTTTATGCTGGTCATGTGAAATATGTGCTACATAATCAGAGTAACAGCAATACATTGAGTCCTATCACTTTAATGTGAAATTATTTGATCCCTTGTGATTTTCAAAAAGCTACAATTGAAAAATATAATATAGTAAGGATATTTTCAGAACACTTGTATATATCTTGTTTTAAATCAGCATGTTGTCTGCTCCTATGTTGCCGTGTAAACTGAACTGCAGCAATGTTTCAAAGGATGCAAGGGCTACTATACACATTCTTTATCTCTAAAAGCAGTTTTGGGGTTGGCTCTGAACTGGCAGGAAATATTCCCAATGAAAAATATCCAGACTAGGCCAGCAAGTAAAATTTTCCTCAAGGTCTACTTATTCACAGTATGGCTATACCCTTCACCCATTACAGGCCTCCCATTATTACCTGGTGGAAATATACTAGATTACTTAAATAATGGTCATCTTGTAGGGCAGAATGAACTTGTGGCAGTACATCTCAGCCCATCCTGGGAATTACAAAGTACTGATAGGGAAGCTTTCCTAGGAGTACTCTGCCAGGAACAATACAGTTCCAGTGTTATTGTACAAGCATAATAAAAATACAAGAATCTGATAAAGCACATTAATCAAAAGTGATTACTCATAAATAATGACTTGCAGAAAACTTTTATGTCCCCAGCTGTCCAGTTTAGGAGATCTGTAAAGATCCTCTGCATCTACTCATTATGAAGTCAGAAAAAAAATTGAAAAATATACTCAATCTGTCAGTGAAAATAAATTAATTCCATTTCTTCTTCTGATTTCTTTTTCCCAATAGTAAACCCCAGAGTTTCTTTGCTGTTTTTCACCTTCATCCATCCCCTTCCAGTAGTGTTGCTAAGAGGAGAGCCTGCAAATGGCTGTTTTTCTCAAATAGCCAGCACAAGATAGAAATATGACACAGGATTAAGTCTTCTTTCTGTCCTGGTTTGAGTTAGAACCAAACCAGTTCTGTTCAGAGATTTTACTTTTCATCTGAGTCTCTGCTAACTAACTGCACTTTCTGAAGCTAACAGCATGTTTTCACAGACAATGTCTGCTTCTAGCAGTGATAACATTTGATGTTTAGAGTTACTACCAAGGATTAGTGTGCAAAGGTAACTGCTAACTCTTGTGTACCACATCAAGGGGTGCAGAAAGTGAAAGGCCGCACTTGCGAGGAGGAGTGGCCAGGACAGGTGACCCTAAATTGGCCAACGGGATATTCTATCCCATATGCGTCATATTCAGTATAAAGCTGAGGGATCACGAGGGTCTCCATCATCTTCCTTTGGGGGCCTTCCTTTTGCTTTTGATGGACCCATCCCTTCCTTTCAGCCTTCTGCCTTCTCGACCCTGTCTTCAATCCTGATTTTTATGTTCCTGCACCCAGCTCCTGAACCCAGTTCCCATCAGCTGCTGAGCTCAGTCTGGGACTTCGCCAGTGCTTCCACAGCCTTGGTGGTGATGGTGATGTAATTGTCACCAGGGACAGGTTGGGTCCAATACTGGTTTAGTATATATTTGTATTAGGGAAAAAAGAGTGGTGTTTTGCTAATTATCTTGCACAACACCAGGAATACAGTCATCACCAGCAGGATACAGATGGAGACTTTACTGTCTACTTCTACAGAATGAAAAACTGCATGGCCAGAAACAAAGCAGATGAATCCGCTAACCGCGGGTGATATAATGAAAGGGAACACAAACTGCATTACAAAGTCAATAATAGAAGGGAAAAGAAACCAAGCAGAAAATTCGACACTGAGTGGAGAAATCAACCACACCCTGAATACCACCATGGCCATGCACAGGCTTCCCTGGCAAATGCTAGAGAGGTGCATCAATATAACATGATAAACACCAAAAAGATACATGACCAAGCTGAGACCTATTCCAAAGGGGTAGACAATCAGATCCATTACCTTTGTCTCTTTCAATGTCTCTTCTAACGTCTCATCCAATATCTCTTCCAATCTCTCCCTCCTTCCCGCTGTCGCTGGGGAACCCTGGTTGCAGCGAACAGTCAGGGGCCTTCTCAATAATGGGAAAAATCCCATGTGGTGTCTCCAACCATAAAATGGCTTCCGACTTCCCTGAAAGCGGGGTGCGCTTTTTATACTACTGAATAAACAACTCAGGTTGCACAGGCAACCTCAAAATAACTTCAGCAGCAGGACATCTGTTATTTTTCCTCCTCCTTGGATTCCAACCAAGGTTGGACAGACCTGGGAAAGAACAAGGAGGAGGTACCTTTATCTGTTTTGGGTTCAACTCATCCTTTTATCAAGCTGGCTGTGTCTGTTCTCACAGACAATCAGCTAATTTCCCAGCAGAGAAAAATTCTCTGCTGGTTTCAGTTATACTCTTCGTTTATGAGATTCATCCATATGTCAAATTTAATGCAGGGCCTGCTCAGGCCCTAGCACTTCACTTGGTCCCCTGACACGTGGATGAACCACAACCTTCACACCACCTATAATATATTTGGCCTGGCCTCCCCTCCTGGATGGTTCTCAGAGGGGACCATCCCTCATATCAAGGTCTGGTATGGCATGTGTCCCCACTGCTCAACGCCTACTGGGCTGCAACCAACAGTGGAGCTAAAAGTTCTTCATGGCAAACACAGAGGCCAACCCCTTGACCCTAGTAGGGGACTTCTGGCCAACCTTAGTCTTTTCACCTGGTTGTGATATTCGTCCATATGTCAACTTCAATTCAGGGCCTATTACTCAGGCCCTAGCACCTCAAGGGTATAACAGAGAGTGTCTGTTGTAGGTCTGGTGGATTGAAACCTAAACCACAACACTTTGACTATTGGTTTTCCAAGAATTTCATGCTGAAGTGGACTCTTTTCTCTGCCTGAACACAGTCTGTACTGTCATGTTTATTTTCCTTTAAAAAAGCTGGATTGGTCGAGCAGTCAAAACATCCAAAAAAGATAATTTAGTCTGGGGAGCCAAATCATACAGACTGTGTTTGTTTAGCTTCTTCAGCGAACAGAAAGTGGCTTCCAGGAGGTAAGCTTTTCTGAAACAACACAATTAGTGCATGAAAACTTGGCCTTGAACCATATCTCAGGGTTAAAAGTAGTATTAACTGTGAAGTATTTATCTGCACTCTGTCTGTCTGGAATAGGAAGACAATATGCCAGCTGGTTCTCCATTTGCCTATTCCCTTCCTGTAACAAGGGTGTAGCAGACAGATCAATCAATAGTAGAGTTAACAAGGAGTCAAAAGCTCAGACCTTGAGCTGATGCATTAGTTATAAAAGGGACAATGTATTAGCCATCCAAATCATTTGAGTGGAGTCCATGTTTACTAAATGAATGGAGAAAGTGGAAGACAATCCTATATAGGTACAGTGGTGTACAGCCAGCCTATAGATTATTGAGACTTTGCTTTAAATGACCACTGCTCACCTGGCAATCAGTCAACAGCTACCTCAAGTATGAACATAAAACCTTATTGGTGTGGATTATTAACAATAGACATTGTAAAAAAATTAACTGGCTTTACTAGAAGACACTAAGGATTTGTTTCAGTTGGTTACACACAGGAATCTAGTGCCAGTTGGTATTTTTGCGACTTCATAAAGACAAGGATTGATTCTGGATGATAGTCTCATATGCATGTCTCAGATACTGTAGGGCACCTCAGATGTGTATGCTTCAGCAAGCATATCAAGTCTACACCCAAAAAACCACAACTCAATCTATTTCTTTATGCTTGCTTTATATTCAAAACTGTATTTAAATCTCTCGCTAGAAATGATCAGGCTTTCAGGTGCTGACTACCTACAGTTGTCTGTGAACATGGTGTGGAAAAATTAGTACTACTGTGAGGTTTTTTAGAGGGATTCCCTCTAAAAACATTTAGATTAATTACCAAAGAGAATTCAAGTTGCTTCAGTTAAATATCAACTATATCTTATTTATTTTAGTAATCTCTGAACTAAGGTAGAATCCTCAAACTATTAATAAAAATACTGATGTCCTGTCAACTAAATCATGCTGGAAACCATCACTGAAAACCACTAATGCTTAAACAAGCAACTTAAAAACTGTTGTCTTTTAATGAGGTTTTAGGCTCCATTTCAAAGCTCGTTCTTGCTTTGTGAGGTGCAAACAAATATTTTTCAAAAATCAGACTCTAAAGAGCAAAATTCAACTGTCTAACTCCATTTACCTCAATAAGGTGTGTTTGTTGCTTCTCTTATTCCTACCTTCTTGCAATCTGTCCTTCAAGCACAATCTTTGCTTTAATGAGGTGCAGATTTTAAAGTCTAGTGGGACAACTTAAATGCTAATATTATTAAGCTTGGGCAATTTTTCCTTCTTTTCATTCAGCCTCCCCCGCAAGGATATTAAACATGAAAAGCTATGTTAATGTAATATAAAATAGTATAGCTAGACTGAGAAAGTTAGGAAAAGCAAAGTGTCTATTTTCTGTAACAACATTAAGTCAGCTATACTGAAAATCCTGTCTGTTTTATAGCAACAAAAACATACCTATGTTTTTCATATAAAATCATTTTTCAATAGGAAAACAAAATGAAAATATAAATGGCATAAGCCCACAGCACACCATAAACAGTTCTGGAAAACTGTAGCTATACTTTGTTGGGCTTCAGCTGATTGATGTTGTCTCTCATTTCCCAGGTGGATGGTCACTACTGAAATCTCCAGCAATAATAATAAAAAGAACTGAATAATTATGAGGACCAGTTAAAATGTTTTCTAGATTACCACCAACATTCCTACCGGAATATTGAATTACCTGCTAAGTAAAAGTTATTAGAAAAAATGATTCAATTTTCTGCAAAAAAAATTAAGTTTGTTATCCCAACTGTCATGTCTAGGGTGAAAATATTCTGATAAAAAACTAAATGTTTTTTTCAATGAAATATGTTCCTGGTGCTTCATGGAAGCTGTACTTCCAAAGCAGCATTCTGCTATTCTGTTTTGCTGGAAAAAATATCTAGTCGAATTATGTTGCAGTAGTAACTGTCCTGAAATCTGCATTTCTCCCATCTAAAGGTAAAACTATATAAAAGAATCTAAAAGACATTTAGTCTATAAAGAAAGAGAGGCTGTAGAACATGAATATTATGGTGCTTATGATGGGATTTTGAATAAAAATATGCATTGAAGATAAATGTCCATGCTTTGGGAGGGTAAACAATGATAAATGTTGTTTTTAAATTGTTGATGTTATGAAGCTCATTTTCGTTCATAAAAAAGACATAATGGCTTTAAACATCTGTTTCCCTATGTCTTTTCAGAATTTGAAAGATGGAAAGGGCACCCCAGCGGGAAAATGAGAATTTCTCACTTCCAAGAAAGGAAGCTCCCATTTCTAGCTCTGTAGAAAAATGTGATAATAGACTTTAAAATCACAGCGTGTTTGTGTATAAAAACTTGTTACTGATCCAGGACTGATTCTTCTATAGTTTTGGCCTCTAGCCCAATTGCTTCAGAAAAGAAATGTCAAATCTGTAAGGAGAAGGAGGAAACATTTTTATGGCAGTTGATTTAACAACGACAACAAGAATCAGTTTGAAGCAATTTAAGGATTAAGAATGTTGAAATAAAACTTGGGTTTGATGGGACATCAAGAGCAGAACAGATGAGGTAGTAAAGATACACAAGAAATTAATTTATGCAATTCAGTTAAATATTTAGTCCTGCAATGCATATGTATTTATCTCAATGTGAACATGAACATAGTCCTGTATCCAACTCTATTTTGTTTTAAGGTTGCAACATCTTAAGAAACTAAGTTTTATATTTGTGTAAGTTAGCACTAGCTAGGCAGTTAATCACTCAATAATGAATTTAATCAATCAATAATGAATGAATTCATTGTAAGCTAATCTAAAATAAAGAATTACAACATCTTGGTTAGAGGTAAATTTGCTCTTCCAATATTACTCCAGCTAGGAGTTAAGTGTACTTTAAATTTGGAGGGAAATTTCCTAACTGCAGAATTAATTGGTTTATATTATTTTTTTATAAAATTAGGAAAAAATACTGACAAATAAAATAAAATTTACATGTTGAGAATTGTATTACATAAGCTCTAGTAAATGAAAGAAAATGCAGCCTTGCAATTCCCTCTTTTGAAGGAATTAATATCCTGAAGATTGTTGTATGTATTTTTCACTTGTAGCCTATGTGAGGAACAGAACCATTCAGGACCAAACCTCTTCAGAAATTGCAAGTATGTCAACATTAGCACAGGATCAGCACTATTTGAAGAAGCTGAAAAATCTAATTGTGATGTGATCTTTTGAACTTAACGCATTGTGTTTCAAGTAGTCATACTGGATCATAGACAAACCTCAAAACAAACTTTCCAGAAAACCAGAGGACTTCAAATATTATAAGGCATGCTTCAAACAGCAGGAAAGCTCCACACAGATCTGTAGCTCACCAGTCTGAGACTGCCTGCTGCAGAGATTACACAGAGGAAGGCTTGGCTTTAGAGTAGCATCATCTTCACTTTCTATTGATGAAGCCTGTGTGCACTATCAGGTATCATATTACCTGATGAGATTGTAATTCAAAGTAATCGACTTGAAAGGTAGTGCAGTAGAGTGATAAAATACTAAGACAGATTATTGATAATGCAAGTAAATAAGTAAGAATGTTGAAGTGTGGTTTGTGAAATAAGGATTAGAGCTCAATTTGTGTGTGTCCTTCATCATTTAATCAGGCTCATCCTGACTACCCTGAAACTAGATTCATATCCTTACCACAGCATTGTAGTAAATAATCCAGATGTTTTACCTATTTTACAGTGTTACAGGGCTTGGATTAATTTTATTTTCATGTATTATGGTTTCATACAGTTGAGCTGCTTTTTAACAGGTGATGTTACTTTCACTGCACAATATGACATCAAGAGTAAAGAAGAAACAGAATTAGTACCTTGGAAGGTAGTAGTGATGCATGCAGTGCTTCTGAAAACCTGTGATATTGCTAGTGCTGCTGAGATTCAAGTTGCTCTGTATCAACAAGGATTAAGAGTTTTGTTCACAATATCACATTTATGCTTTAAACTCACATTCAGTTTCAGAATTAAGTATGGAACTAGTAAGAGGCTGATGTCTTAGAATTTTTTTTTTTCTTTTATTAAAACAATAAAATCATAGAAGAGTTTGAGTCGGAAGGGACTTTTAAAAATCATCTTGTCCAACTCACTTGCCATGGACAGGGACATCTTTCATTATATCAAGTTACTGAAAGCCCTGACCAACCTGACCTTGAAAGTTTCCAGGGATGGTGTATCTACTTCCTCTCTGGGCAACCTGTTCCAATGTCTCACCCCCTACATCACAAAAAAAAAAATAATTTCTTGTATTCAATCTAAGCCTACTCTCTTTCATCCTAAAATTGTTAGTCTTGTCACTACAGGCCTTGGTAAAAAGCCTTCATCTTTCTCACAAGTCCCCTTTATAAATTGAAAGACTGTGATATGGTCTCCCTTGAGCTTTCTTTTCCCAAGCTGAACAATCCCAAGTTTCTCAGCCTTTCCCCATAGATAGTCCCCATAGGACCCCAGAACTGGATACAGTACTTCAGATTGAGGGTCTTACGAGAGCAGAGCAGAGGGGAAAAATCACTTCCCTCTACCTGGTGGCCACGCTTATTTTTATGCAGCCCACAATACTGTTGGCTTTATGGGCATATTGCAAGCTCATGCCCAATTTTTTATCCCTAATTCACTCCTTGCATTATTGCTCCTAATCCATTCATCCCCCAACCTGTACTGATACCATGGCTTGTCCTGACTCAGGTGGAGGACATTGCACTTGCCCTTGAACCTCCTGAGATTCACACAAGACCACTTTTCAAATTTGTCCGTGTCCCTCTGGATGGCATCCCTTTCCTCTAGTAAATCAGCTGCACCATTCAGGTTGGTGCCATCTGCAAACTTTCTTAGTGTGCACTCATTCCACTATCCATATCGTTGATGAAGATATGAAATAGTATTGGTCCCAGTATGGATCCTTGATGGAACATCATTCACTACTGATTTTCATTTGGATATCAAACCATTGATGATAACTCTTGGTTCACGGCCATCTAGCCATTTCCTTACCCATCTAACAGTCCACTGGTCAAGCCCATATCTCTCCAATTTAGTTGTAAGATTGTTATAGAGAATCATATTGTAGGTCTTACCAACATCTATGTAGATGACATCTGTAGCTCTCCCCTTGTCCATTGATGCAGTCACTCCATCATAGAAGGCCACTAGATGAGTCAGACATGATTTGTCCCTAGTGAAGCTATGTTGTCTGTCTCTAATTACCTCACTGCCTTCTGTATATCTTCCAGGAGGATTTGCTCCATGGCCTTACTGGCTACAGAGGTGAGGCTGACTGATTGGTAGCTCCCAGAGTCCTTTTTTTTTACTCTCAGGTACGATGTCTCCCTTTATCCAGTCACTAGGGACTTCACCTATCTGCATGACTTTTCAAATATGATGGAGAGTGGCCTGGAAACTACATCAGCCAATTCCCTCCAAACCTTGGGATGCACCACATCAAGTCCCATGTATATTCAAGTCCCTCAATTGATCTTAAACCTTATCTTCTCCTACAATAGGAAATAATATAGCGGCCTCTTTCTTCTAAGAAAAATAGCCTTTTAGGTCTAACTTAGCTTGAACATCATACCTGTAGTCTTTCTCATTCATCTTAATGTTTCTTAAATTCTGTGTTATATAAAATTTGCCAAAATTTTGTCACTTTTGAATCAGGTGACTCTTACTGCCAAAGATGCCTTTAGGCATTACAGACAACTAGGCTTCTCATAGTGAATTTAGTTAATAAAGTCTTACAAACTGTAGTTCTGTCATTGATTTAGATATAGACTGGATCAAGTTTTTGTCCTTAGTGTTGCCTGTGTCCTCCTACCTTATAAAATCCTTTAGCAGCTGCTGTTTACCACAGCACTACCTCTTTTCCTTCTGAAGGTTACACCAAAAGAGTTGGTGTTGTGACTCTAACAGTTGCAATAAAAAGCAACAGAAGGCCTGTGAATGTATAACACGACGAAGAAAAGTAACTGTGCTCACTAAACTCATCTTTGTATTTTTCAAGCCTGAAGGAATCAATAACATTCAAGCCCTATGTGAGAACAGTAGAGGAAACAGAACAATAGAGGGGAAGGAGAATAGAGAACAAAACATGTGACACATACAACTACAAGTATCACAAATTCCTTTCATCCCTTAAACGAAAAAAAGAGAGAGAGAGAAAATAAGCCAGATGTAGCAAGCTAATTTGAAAGTAAGAAACTTTTTTCTAAATTGCAGCTTGCAAGACTTATTGACTAAATTCAGTGTCAGAAGCAGAGAATAGCATCACTCAAGATCTTTTTTCCGGAAAGCATCCGTTTTCAAGAAAAGACTTAAACATGTGCTTAATGAGATGAAAGCAGATGCTTAAAGAAAAATTTACGTCCATGTCCGAATCAGGGCCTACAAAATTATAAGTCAACAGGCTGGAAATATAAGCTGTTGAAATCCTTTCCTTTCCATCTGGAGATGGAGATATTTGTCATACGTTCTATACTAGAAATATAGGATGTTTATCTGCCTGCTAAGAAATATAGCTATGCAAAAAAAAATTATTGCAGAAAACAGATATGCCAAATTTTATATTTTGTTTTGCTTCAAAGATGTCCAAGAGCAGTTTGGGAAAGTGAAATACAATCCATAAGATTTGTTTTTTCTCAGTGATTAAATTTGATCTGCAAATTGCTACAATATTTTGACATGCAAACAGCCGGTTAGTGCTCTGGTGACAAAGTCCATAAAACATGCAGAATTCTTCTCTGTCTTGACTGAATAGGGAAAAAATAGCAAAAAACAATCTACAAAAATACTGTAAACAGCACAAAGAGAGCTAGTATTTGAAATTCATTTTCAGTAAATATTTTATTTTTAGAAAAATCAGCTTGTAGGAGTACTCACATTAGCTTCCAGATATTTACAGGAAATGCTATACAGAAATGTCAAGGTTTGACCAATCCACCTACAACAGATGCTCTCTTTTAATCCCTCTTTCCCTCACCTCCCCCACCCCCAAATAGAGGAAGAGAAAAAAAGGATAAGGGAGAGAGACTTATGGCCTCCTCCCCTCCCAAATGGGAGAGCAAGAGAATGAGAGAGAGGCTTCCGTATTAGAAAAGAAAACTAAAACAGCTTTGATGAAGGTAATAATAATAATAAAATGGATATATACAAATATGTACAAAACAAGTATCAAACCCAACCTCCCCCTGATGGCAATTACATCACCATCACCACCAAGACTGTAGAGCAGGCACTGGCAAAGTCCCAGACTGGGCTCAGCAGCTGATGGGAACTGGATTCAGGAACTGGGTTCAGGAACACACGAATCAGGATCAAAGGCAGGGCCGAGAAGTGAAGGCTGAAGGGAAAGGATGGGTCCACCGAAGGAAAGAGGAAGTCCCACAGATCCTGAAGGGAAGAGGAGGGTTGAGACCCTTGTGATCCCTCAGCTTTATACTGAATATGACACATATGGGATGGAATACTTCGTTGGTCAATTTAGGGTCACCTGTCCTGACCACTCCTCCCTGCAGGTGCAGTCTTTCACTTTCTGCACTTCCCGATGCGGTACACAAGATCTAGCAGTGACCTTGGTCTGCATACCAATCCTTGGTAGTAACTCTAAACATCAAATGTTATCACTCTTAGAAGCAGACACTGTCTGCAAAAACATGCTGTTAACTTCAGAAAGTGCAGTTAGTTAGCAAAGACTCAGATGAAAANTGCCAAAGATGCCTTTAGGCATTACAGACAACTAGGCTTCTCATAGTGAATTTAGTTAATAAAGTCTTACAAACTGTAGTTCTGTCATTGATTTAGATATAGACTGGATCAAGTTTTTGTCCTTAGTGTTGCCTGTGTCCTCCTACCTTATAAAATCCTTTAGCAGCTGCTGTTTACCACAGCACTACCTCTTTTCCTTCTGAAGGTTACACCAAAAGAGTTGGTGTTGTGACTCTAACAGTTGCAATAAAAAGCAACAGAAGGCCTGTGAATGTATAACACGACGAAGAAAAGTAACTGTGCTCACTAAACTCATCTTTGTATTTTTCAAGCCTGAAGGAATCAATAACATTCAAGCCCTATGTGAGAACAGTAGAGGAAACAGAACAATAGAGGGGAAGGAGAATAGAGAACAAAACATGTGACACATACAACTACAAGTATCACAAATTCCTTTCATCCCTTAAACGAAAAAAAGAGAGAGAGAGAAAATAAGCCAGATGTAGCAAGCTAATTTGAAAGTAAGAAACTTTTTTCTAAATTGCAGCTTGCAAGACTTATTGACTAAATTCAGTGTCAGAAGCAGAGAATAGCATCACTCAAGATCTTTTTTCCGGAAAGCATCCGTTTTCAAGAAAAGACTTAAACATGTGCTTAATGAGATGAAAGCAGATGCTTAAAGAAAAATTTACGTCCATGTCCGAATCAGGGCCTACAAAATTATAAGTCAACAGGCTGGAAATATAAGCTGTTGAAATCCTTTCCTTTCCATCTGGAGATGGAGATATTTGTCATACGTTCTATACTAGAAATATAGGATGTTTATCTGCCTGCTAAGAAATATAGCTATGCAAAAAAAAATTATTGCAGAAAACAGATATGCCAAATTTTATATTTTGTTTTGCTTCAAAGATGTCCAAGAGCAGTTTGGGAAAGTGAAATACAATCCATAAGATTTGTTTTTTCTCAGTGATTAAATTTGATCTGCAAATTGCTACAATATTTTGACATGCAAACAGCCGGTTAGTGCTCTGGTGACAAAGTCCATAAAACATGCAGAATTCTTCTCTGTCTTGACTGAATAGGGAAAAAATAGCAAAAAACAATCTACAAAAATACTGTAAACAGCACAAAGAGAGCTAGTATTTGAAATTCATTTTCAGTAAATATTTTATTTTTAGAAAAATCAGCTTGTAGGAGTACTCACATTAGCTTCCAGATATTTACAGGAAATGCTATACAGAAATGTCAAGGTTTGACCAATCCACCTACAACAGATGCTCTCTTTTAATCCCTCTTTCCCTCACCTCCCCCACCCCCAAATAGAGGAAGAGAAAAAAAGGATAAGGGAGAGAGACTTATGGCCTCCTCCCCTCCCAAATGGGAGAGCAAGAGAATGAGAGAGAGGCTTCCGTATTAGAAAAGAAAACTAAAACAGCTTTGATGAAGGTAATAATAATAATAAAATGGATATATACAAATATGTACAAAACAAGTATCAAACCCAACCTCCNTTGTAAGATTGTTATAGAGAATCATATTGTAGGTCTTACCAACATCTATGTAGATGACATCTGTAGCTCTCCCCTTGTCCATTGATGCAGTCACTCCATCATAGAAGGCCACTAGATGAGTCAGACATGATTTGTCCCTAGTGAAGCTATGTTGTCTGTCTCTAATTACCTCACTGCCTTCTGTATATCTTCCAGGAGGATTTGCTCCATGGCCTTACTGGCTACAGAGGTGAGGCTGACTGATTGGTAGCTCCCAGAGTCCTTTTTTTTTACTCTCAGGTACGATGTCTCCCTTTATCCAGTCACTAGGGACTTCACCTATCTGCATGACTTTTCAAATATGATGGAGAGTGGCCTGGAAACTACATCAGCCAATTCCCTCCAAACCTTGGGATGCACCACATCAAGTCCCATGTATATTCAAGTCCCTCAATTGATCTTAAACCTTATCTTCTCCTACAATAGGAAATAATATAGCGGCCTCTTTCTTCTAAGAAAAATAGCCTTTTAGGTCTAACTTAGCTTGAACATCATACCTGTAGTCTTTCTCATTCATCTTAATGTTTCTTAAATTCTGTGTTATATAAAATTTGCCAAAATTTTGTCACTTTTGAATCAGGTGACTCTTACTGCCAAAGATGCCTTTAGGCATTACAGACAACTAGGCTTCTCATAGTGAATTTAGTTAATAAAGTCTTACAAACTGTAGTTCTGTCATTGATTTAGATATAGACTGGATCAAGTTTTTGTCCTTAGTGTTGCCTGTGTCCTCCTACCTTATAAAATCCTTTAGCAGCTGCTGTTTACCACAGCACTACCTCTTTTCCTTCTGAAGGTTACACCAAAAGAGTTGGTGTTGTGACTCTAACAGTTGCAATAAAAAGCAACAGAAGGCCTGTGAATGTATAACACGACGAAGAAAAGTAACTGTGCTCACTAAACTCATCTTTGTATTTTTCAAGCCTGAAGGAATCAATAACATTCAAGCCCTATGTGAGAACAGTAGAGGAAACAGAACAATAGAGGGGAAGGAGAATAGAGAACAAAACATGTGACACATACAACTACAAGTATCACAAATTCCTTTCATCCCTTAAACGAAAAAAAGAGAGAGAGAGAAAATAAGCCAGATGTAGCAAGCTAATTTGAAAGTAAGAAACTTTTTTCTAAATTGCAGCTTGCAAGACTTATTGACTAAATTCAGTGTCAGAAGCAGAGAATAGCATCACTCAAGATCTTTTTTCCGGAAAGCATCCGTTTTCAAGAAAAGACTTAAACATGTGCTTAATGAGATGAAAGCAGATGCTTAAAGAAAAATTTACGTCCATGTCCGAATCAGGGCCTACAAAATTATAAGTCAACAGGCTGGAAATATAAGCTGTTGAAATCCTTTCCTTTCCATCTGGAGATGGAGATATTTGTCATACGTTCTATACTAGAAATATAGGATGTTTATCTGCCTGCTAAGAAATATAGCTATGCAAAAAAAAATTATTGCAGAAAACAGATATGCCAAATTTTATATTTTGTTTTGCTTCAAAGATGTCCAAGAGCAGTTTGGGAAAGTGAAATACAATCCATAAGATTTGTTTTTTCTCAGTGATTAAATTTGATCTGCAAATTGCTACAATATTTTGACATGCAAACAGCCGGTTAGTGCTCTGGTGACAAAGTCCATAAAACATGCAGAATTCTTCTCTGTCTTGACTGAATAGGGAAAAAATAGCAAAAAACAATCTACAAAAATACTGTAAACAGCACAAAGAGAGCTAGTATTTGAAATTCATTTTCAGTAAATATTTTATTTTTAGAAAAATCAGCTTGTAGGAGTACTCACATTAGCTTCCAGATATTTACAGGAAATGCTATACAGAAATGTCAAGGTTTGACCAATCCACCTACAACAGATGCTCTCTTTTAATCCCTCTTTCCCTCACCTCCCCCACCCCCA
This sequence comes from Brachypteracias leptosomus, assembly GCA_013401335.1. Taxonomy (NCBI): domain Eukaryota; kingdom Metazoa; phylum Chordata; class Aves; order Coraciiformes; family Brachypteraciidae; genus Brachypteracias; species Brachypteracias leptosomus. Next base: position 18,879 of record VYZX01025975.1, read on the forward strand.
AATAGAGGAAGAGAAAAAAAGGATAAGGGAGAGAGACTTATGGCCTCCTCCCCTCCCAAATGGGAGAGCAAGAGAATGAGAGAGAGGCTTCCGTATTAGAAAAGAAAACTAAAACAGCTTTGATGAAGGTAATAATAATAATAAAATGGATATATACAAATATGTACAAAACAAGTATCAAACCCAACCTCCCCCTGATGGCAATTACATCACCATCACCACCAAGACTGTAGAGCAGGCACTGGCAAAGTCCCAGACTGGGCTCAGCAGCTGATGGGAACTGGATTCAGGAACTGGGTTCAGGAACACACGAATCAGGATCAAAGGCAGGGCCGAGAAGTGAAGGCTGAAGGGAAAGGATGGGTCCACCGAAGGAAAGAGGAAGTCCCACAGATCCTGAAGGGAAGAGGAGGGTTGAGACCCTTGTGATCCCTCAGCTTTATACTGAATATGACACATATGGGATGGAATACTTCGTTGGTCAATTTAGGGTCACCTGTCCTGACCACTCCTCCCTGCAGGTGCAGTCTTTCACTTTCTGCACTTCCCGATGCGGTACACAAGATCTAGCAGTGACCTTGGTCTGCATACCAATCCTTGGTAGTAACTCTAAACATCAAATGTTATCACTCTTAGAAGCAGACACTGTCTGCAAAAACATGCTGTTAACTTCAGAAAGTGCAGTTAGTTAGCAAAGACTCAGATGAAAAATAAAATCTCTGAACAGAACTGGTTTAGTTCTAACTCAAACCAGGACACTTCCAGATATTTACAGGAAATGCTTCAAGTGTGATAGAAACTAGGAAGGTTTCAACCCACTTTTCTTTGTTAGGGGACCCATATTTCCATTAATGCTGTTTACGTTTTCTCTATGATTGATTTATTAACAATGACAGTGCATTTCTTATCATCATGCTTCTACAAAATGTACTTACTGTATTAATAAATAAATCTGGGAAGTTCTATCAAGTGCATTTTGATTATAAAAGCCATGTCAAGTATATCTGCTTGATCTTTTCCCAGTTTTAATGTTAAAGGATCCTTGACCTTTTGTGTTACATACAAACAATATTTGCATGGTTAGAACCCTCTACAGTATTTCATTATTTCCATATTATACCTTGCAGAATAATTTAAACTATCATTCTTCTAGTTCTTATTCCTCCCTACTCAAGTCTTCTGAAAAACTTCCTTGCCATTTCCCTGAAATCTACAAGTGAAAGGTTAACTCAGAAGAAGCCCATTTATTATCTATTAAATGCAATAAGAAGGTTTTGTCACTGCATTTGCCTTTTAAGAATGTTTCTTACTACATCTTACATTGCACTTAGGCACTTAGGATCTTAAATCTTTATCACATCTCTGTGAACTCAGCTATTTCTTTTAGCGCAGAAAATTACTAATGATTTACTTAAATTGGAGGCATTAGTCTTTTTCTCTTCATAATTAGTTAGGTCCTGAGAGATTTAAATGATTTCTTTTCCTTCTATTGTATTTTTCCACAGGTTTCTCATTCTCTGTATTTTCTGCTTTCTCTCTACTTATTTGAGCAAGATGACAAACAGACTTTTACAGAAATACAGAGTGCCTGAGAGAAGCCATTCTTGTATTGTCTGACCTATGAGCTCACTATTGGACTTTGAGACCATCTCAGGTAATGCTATTGTTCACTGAAGCAGATCCTGCTCTTGCAAATTATTCATTGTCATATGTTTTCTCTTCCCTTTCAAGGACTGTTTCACAGGCTAAATGTCTAGTAATGAAAAAAGGATAATCTGTATTTAATAAATCTATTTTATAGCAAAATATACTGGGGTCATGTGGTTTGTGGGATTGCCATTTGTTCAAAACAATAATACTGTGTGATCAAGCGCATAGGTATAAATAACTGCAGTTGTATGCAAGAGTTCTGTAAGGGGCACAAGATAAATTCTCCCAATGTTAGAGGGTAGAAAGGGCTGGGAACCTAGTGTAGCACAAATATAGTAAGCTGCTTAGTTTTTACTTTTTTAGAGCACCCTGTGTTCAAAGACAGGCAGTGTTTCTTCATGGCTGGCAATAAAACAGTAGAGAACTTGTCATAAATCAAGGCTGTGCAGCAGACTTGGTGAGGCAGCAAGACAAAGGAGAGTGGGCGGTGAGGTTACCATGTGAAAAGTAAATAAGGACACACTACACTATTTCTTTTTTTTTTTTCCTTTAAAAATTATTAGCTTGCTACAATTTTTCTTTAACTCTCTTGACTATCGAGATCATAAGCTTTTCAAGAGAGGTTCTACTGGTTTTATATTACGTAGTCCATAGTCCAGTAAGGCCAGACTGAGATCCATCAGTGTTATCAACCTAAACTTTATATATAAATACATAGCCAAGAGACATCATAATACCTTGTCATCACATATACATGCACAAATACAATTATGTTTGTAACATAAATTTAAATACATAAATTAAAAAAATAAATAATGCATTTAGATGTAATCTTACATTATATTGTTATGCTTATATACAAAATCTAAACAAGCATGTACATATATACACACACACAAGTACATTCCTTATTTTTATGGAAATTAATACATGTGTACTTTTAGTATATCTTCACATGCCAGAAAATGTTCCTTTAGTGGGAGAAAGAACAAATAAAATGGACTACTAAGGGGTTTGCACCACTAATCACATAAGTTCTTCCTACAAGCTACCAGTGATTCCTAATCCCTGCTGCTTTAGATTTCAGCTCCCAGCATGTACCACAACTGAACTCCCATTTTTCCATTCACAGTCTTCTTTCAGTTTCTACACCTGAGAGAAACTGCAGATTTCATGCCATACTTACTAATAAAACAATAGGAAATAAAATTGAAAAATCAGTTTGTTCAGTTTTGATAACTGTTAGATAAAATATTGCAACAATCATCATTCTGTATTCAACAGGAAGACATTAATTATATTAATGCTATTTCCCCTGGTGTGATAAAGACATTTCATGACAGCAATTAAGTTAATCTTCTACATCAGTGAGGTTCTGTGCTATAGTAAATCCCACATGAGGACGACCATGAGACTCCATGTCATGAAATTTCATGTCATGAAGGTAGCCCCCCTGGTTCCCTAATGAATCATAGGGTTTGTTAGATCATAGAATCATAGAATGGTTTAGGTTGGAAGGGACCTTTCAAGATCATCTAGTTCCAACTCCCCCGCCACAGCAGGGAACACCTCCAGGGATGGAGTACCCACAACCTCCATGGGCAGCCCGTTCCAGTGTCTCACCACCCTCTGACTAAAGAATTTCCTTCTAGTTTCTAATCTAAATCTACCCACTTCCCTGGGTTTGAACCCATTACCCCTCTTGCTATCACTGCAGGCCCTTGTGAAAAATCCCTCTCCTGCCTTCTTGTAGGCCCCCTTCAGATACTGGAAGGCTGCATTAAGGTCTCCCCTGAGCCTTGTCTTCTCCAGGCTGAACAAGCCCAATTCTCTCAACCTGTCTTTGTAGGAGAGGTGTTCCAGCCCTCTAATGAGCTTTGTAGCCCTCCTCTGGACCCTCTCTAACATGTCCGTGTCCTTCTTGTGCTGGGGGCTTCAGAATTGGATGCAATATTCCAGGTGGGGTCTCACAAGAGCAGAGTGGAGGGGCAGAATCACCTCTTTCGACCTACTGGCCACACTTCTGATGCAACCCAGGATATGGTTGGCTTTCTGGGCTACACTTGCACATTGCTGGCTCATGTTGAGCTTTTCATCAACCAGTACCCTAAAGTCTTTTTCTGCAGGGCTACTTTCAATCCACTTCTTGCCCAATCTGTATTTGTGCTTGGGATTTCCCTGACCCAGGTAGAGGACCTTGCACTTGGCCTTGTTGAATTTCATGAGGTTGGCATGGGCCCACCTCTCAAGCCAGTCAAGGTCCCTCTGGATGGAATCCCTTCCCTCCAGCGTGTCAACCACACCATTCAGCTTGGTATCATCCACAAACTTGCAGAGGGTGCACTCAGTTCCACTGTTCATGTCACTGACAAAGATGTTAAACAGGTCCAGTCCCCGTACCAAGCCCTGATGGACACCGCTTGTTACCTGTCTCCACTTGGATATCGAGCCGTCGATTGCAACTCTTTGAGTGTGACCATTTAACCAATTATTTATCCACCAAGTGGTCCATCCATCAAATCCATATCTCTCCAATTTAGAGACCAGGATGTTGTGCAGGATGAATTACTTTGTAAAAGCAGAAGTGTAAGCTGAACTGATTGCAACTATGTTGAAGACATGGAGAAAACAACAAATATAATTGACACAGAGATACCCACAGCCTATGAGATAATTTAGGTTTACAGTTCCATATGCCAGTCATTAACCAGGTTCACAATAATGGCCCAGTTTTATCCCTGTAATTGTAGCTGTCTCCGTTTAGAGCTCAGGGCAACCCCCACAGAGCAGAATTAGTTTCACCCCTCTTCCCCCTCCCCTCTTCCCTCCCAGGGGAGGAAGAAAGGCCTCACACAAAGGTGGAAAATTAAGATCACAACTTTTAACAGGGAGTAACAAAAGGGATATCAGAGGAAGGGAAATATACAGAAGTAACAAGGGAAGGTATATATACAAATATATACAACACCGATCCTCGGATGCCACTGGATTTCTCCCGAGCCACGTGGAGTTGTAGCAGTCACAGAGCCGTCCAGAGCCAGCAGCAATTCCAGCGCGGAGGGGGCGAGCGGAACTTCCTGTGTCCTTTATAAAGAGTGTGGCAGGAATGGGAGTGGAATAGCCACTCCACCTGTCCCTCCCCTTCCCCAAACCTTAAACCACAACAGTAACAAATCTCTAATTGTATCCCTCTTACAGTAACAAATTAAACTAACGTGACATAGGGCTGTCCGACCACTGTTCTTCTTTTTTACTGCTTTCCCACACTTTCAGTTGTGTATGCCTCATCCTTACCCTTTAGTCTTCTGGTGCATTAATTAAGTAGGTTCTTAAAAGTAAGTGAGAGCTGAGATACTCAACTTATGGTGTCCAGTGGCAACAGATACAGACAGTGGCCTCACTTGATGATCAAGATGAATCTCTCTCTTGATGAACAATAATGGGAATTTTGGAAACCTACCTGCCTCATATGCAAATCCTCACCACAAAGAACCTACAGATACAGCTGAATTCTCTCTTACTTTACACCTTAATTCAGTTATTTGAACATGGGTATCTAGTGTCATTTGAGTTATTTCAACTTAACCTGATTGTCCTCCACTTGCCAGTCCAGAAAGGTGTAAATCTCCTGTGGAGCTTATATCATAACCATTTCCATGTATGAACTTTCTGGCTCCTGTGTGGCATCAAGACAAAAACCACTACCCAGTCATCCATCTGGGAAAATTTGAACCTCCCATTTGCTTGTCAGAGACTCTTACTGAAACAGTAAAGGAAGGTAGATCATGTCAGTAGGAGGCATTTTATGAAAAAAAAAATGTGAAAAAAACAGAAAGAAAAACAAAAGTAAAAAAAAAGTAACAAATTTGATGCAATGTTTCAGAACACCTATTCTATTATGGCCTTTGGGGCCCATAGCCTGTTCTTGGTGAGAGTGAGGTTAGGAAGAATGGCAATGCCCTTGCTCAGGAGGATGAAGCCTGTGTCTCCACAGCTGTATCTCCAAAAGCCTGTCTCCTTAATTTCCCTTCCTGTTAACAGCTGTGTAAATCATCCAGAGAACTAGTCGTCTTAGCAGTGGAGGTAACAATGGGATTCATGATGACAATGATGACATCTTTGTAGCACAGACAAGGCCCTCCCTATCGGTATGCCCCAAGCTCAGGGTTGAAGGAAGTCAGAGGGACCCCAATGATCCACACCAAAGTTCCATAAATATTGCACTACCAGGTTTTCAGCACTGAAGCTGGAGATCCACTGATGTGGACATATTGGAGCATGTCCAGAGGAGGGCCACCAAAAAGATCAGGGGAATGGAGCATCTCTCATATGAAGACAGGCTGAAACAGTTGGGACTATTCAGCCTGGAGAAGGCTCAGGGGGAACCTTATTAGTGACCTTCCAGTACCTGAAGGGGGCCTACATAAAGGCAGGGGAAGGTCTATTCAAAAGGGTTTGTAGTGATAGGACAAGAAGTAATGGTTTTAAACTAGGAAAAGATAAATTTAGACTGGATTTTAGAAAAAAGGATAGATCAGTGGAATGGGCTGCCCAGAGAGGTGGTGGAGGCCCCATCTATGGAGTCATTCAAGGTCAGGCTTGACTGTGCTCTGAGCAACCTGACCTAGGTAGACATGTCCCTACTTGTGTAGGGAGGTTGGACCAGATGACTCCTAGAGGTCTCTTCCAGCCTAAAACATTCTATGATTCTATGATCATCTGCATAATGTTTTATTGGAAGAAAATGATCTGGAAGTTGCTGTCTTAACATATATTGAAGTAACACTGAAGAATTAATGAGTGTCCCCTCACTTCATCTGAAGAAATCTGTATGCTTTATTAGTTATACAGAGAAAAATATCCCTTGACTTAAAAATGAATTAACAATTCATACATCTCTGTTTTTTTCAGTGAACATGCTTTACATTGTATTTGGCAGCAAAGAAGGTGAGAGAGTCATAAAAAGAAGCAAGGATAACTTAGTTTGGGAGACAAGTCTACTTAACTTTCAAGATGTTTAGCTTTCTTGTAGGTTTTATCATAATTCAATTCCTTAAGACATTTTATTTTGCCTTACTTTGCACTTTTTAATTGTCCTTAGTATCCTCTTTTACCAGCATTTACTGTTCCTTTTACTAGCCTTTTTTGTGTATCCTCTACTTTAATTCCCCCTTAACAAGATTTCTATTTCTATATATTCCTTTGTGCATTTCTTTAAATAGGCATTAAAAAAAGACTGGAATGAAGGAATTCTCACCTTTCCTGCTAACTTAATGATGTATACATGTGAAAACTTACTCTTATCCATGTTCTATGCACCAAAGTAATTGAGCACCTCTTCAGTGGACTTTTAGACATACAGTGAACAAGGGACTCTTTCCTTTTACAAGGTCTAGTAAAAGAAACAGAAAGAGACCTATGTGAAGCTAAGCAGCAAAGGTTTCTTTAATGTTTCCAAGAATATAAAATTATATTCCAAGTTATGCTTGGAGCAACTATATCCCTTGATGCCCTCAAATTTGGAATATATAGTTTTAATGTTCTGTGAGCACAGTTAAACTAACAGAGGCAGCCAACAGAGCAGCAGTTTGCTCAGAATGGAGTGAAGAAGGGGGTGAAGAGGGGGATCTCAAGTGAAATCATGCTGCTGTAATAGTCTGATACATGGTGGTAACATGCCACAGGGAAGTTTCCTCAGTAGATGTTGGAGCAGCTGTCCCTGCAAGGGTAGAGGCTTCAGCACAAACTAAGCCTCAGGCAGCAGATACAGCCCTACAAGTTCCAGGCTGGAGGGAGTGCCTGGGGCTTGTCTCTGAGGCCAGGAGAGAAGAACCTCTGTCCTGTAGGAGGTGAGCTGTCTTAGAGGAGCTGTGCCATCAAGTGGAGGACATAACAGAAGAAATGAGTATCAGAGCAGATGAAAGGGAAATAGGATATTTGTGGAGAGGTATCTCCATAAGAATGGGCATGTGAGCAAACCCAGACTTGGTGGCGCCAGCAAGGACACACAAGGACAGCTACAGGGAGCACGTAAACAAGGACACACAAGGA
>VYZX01025976.1:10442-20564 GCA_013401335.1 Brachypteracias leptosomus
AAACTTTAAAAAATAAATTCCTAGTGTTCTGGTTCAGAAGCTTTCTCTTGTTCCTAGAGCTTTGTATAATCATATCATTCTCTAATTACCACTGAGAGAATGTACTTTGAGTTGCAAACTGATGAGAAGAGCAATAATTAAGAGGGCATACCAAGTACATCTGCCTTAAGCAAATGTAATTTGCAATACTGAAATAATGTATTCTTTGTCTATCAGTAATATTTGGTGCCACATTTGCTTCTGTTATTGTTTTGGGCATATTTATTTATTCTGACTGATTCTGTCTCCCTTGAGTGTGCTATTTCCCCAATTTCACTTTCTTTTTTTTTTCCTGAATAAACACAAAAATAAATATGCCAGGAGAATGTCTCTCTGTGATACCCTGCACAAAATCAAAAGACATTTTAAAAATGTTATTTACCTGAAGCTCAAAATACATACATATCTTTTAACAGAGTCAACTGTTCTCTGAGATGGAAATTAATTTTTAATTAATTTATTTTATTTTTAAAGTGTACTTTTCCTCCTAATTTTATCTATTTCAAGCTGTGGTTCCACTATTGTTTCAACAAGCTTTCTGACTATTTCAATAGATGCAGCTATTATGAAGTCAATTTAATTTATTTGAGGGTATTATTTTAGGCATTACTTTACCCAAACATGCTTCCTGAAGAACTTTCCACCTCACAGATTTGTAAAGGCTAAATCTGCAACAGGATTTAGGTGTTGAAATATAGACTATTGCAGCATTTTTGTTATTCTGCCACCATCCTCCATTTCTTAATGCAAGGCACAAGGTGAATCAGATTCTTAGCAGTTGACTGAAAGCTGCTAAGAAAGAGTGGAGAACTCTCCACTTTTAGCTAAGGATATATGCATATAGCCTATACCATGGCCCTCACAGGGACTTTTATGAATGTGAATTTAGACTGCAATAAAGTGCTTCCTTCTATTCTGGAGTCACATCAGGAAACCCTTTCCTGAATGAGGCACCTATACCAGGTCAATCATTTCCTGAAAAATAAAATCTGTAGGGAGATTTTAGTTCCATTAAACCCAGCTACCTAGTGGTTAAAGAATCTGACTACTTTAACTACGTGAAAGGATGTAGGTAATCTACGTTTAACTGTGTCTCTCCATGCCCCACTCAGAGGATACTCCTGCCTTTCGGGATAGTACACTAGTCATGAGAGTATAGTATATTTTGGGGTAAAATTCCTAGTTGCTTTTAAAGCCTTTTTGTATAAACTACTTAGATATTCACTTGGAGCATGGAGTACAAGCTGGATTTCCCTGGTGAGTGATTTAATCACCAGGCATTTTAACTCTCTCTCTGGCCTAATGAATATTTCATATTTTATTCTGTGGAACAACATATTATGCAATCATTCAATTAAGCACTGTCTCATAATGCATATGCACAAGGTGTTATTCATGAATAACACCACTGAGGCTGAGAGGCTTGTTTTGTAAAATAAAAATCCTGATCATTATTAAGCACTACATCTTTATCGTTCTGCTGTTGAAAGTAGAGCTCACATTTGGAAACAGATTATCAAGCAGCCATTATTGAAAATATCACTAAACCTTAGTCAGCTTCCAAACCAGAATGGAGAGGTTTAGAGGAATAGAGTTCTGGTCTTTCTCCATCACCTGAGTCATCTTCATCTGTCTTTGAAGATACAGTCAGCATCCACAGGAGGGAAGGCAAAAAATAGTCCAGAAAGCAGAAATGCCAGAGATTTGGGTATAGAAGTAATCATCTTGTAAATGGAAGAGGTAGGAATTACAAAAAACAATAATGAGTGAGGAAAAAGAGAGCAAAGAAGAATTGAAATTTCAGGGCTGAGAGACCAACACTTTACAAATATCATTTTGTTGTTTTTCTCTGCACTGGATAAAGATAATTAAGAGGTTGATTCCATTGCCTCATCCTCAGGAAAAAAGCCACAGAAAGGGCAGGGGGAAGATCTCAAAAAAAAACCTACTTGAGGTTTTTCAGGAACTTAGCCTGCTCTGCTTCCAAAGACCACAAGGGAAGGCTGGGGAGGTCTAAGAGGAGGAGACCAGATGTAAATTTGCCGTAACAAATAGAAACAGAAAATTTTGAGAGCCTGGATTAAATCATCATATTGGAAAGACTCTTACTTTTACATAAAGCTTGTAGAATTTTTAAGACGCATTTAGTGTTATCTGCAAATTCCTGGCTAGCATTTTAATAGTATTCTGAAATGGATTGAAGTGTACTGGAATCTGCCACAGTTGGGCGTGCTGGAATGGCTAGAGGTAGCTGGAGATACCTGCTGAACCTCCTAAATACCCCAGTGCTCATGAAGTTTCCTCATAGTCACGAACTTTGCTGGACACAAATGGCCAGGGGTAGGTAGCTAGCTCTTAGGTGTTTACCATATGACAGTGGAAAAAAATGTCAGGTTTGAATTGTGCTAAGAAGCCATGTCTGAGTTTAGTTTGTGGTTAAGGGAGAGACAACGAGAGAGGAGACAGTGATGGAATAGTAAGTGATATCAATCTGTCCTTTAGCTTCTTAGGTAAGGTAACATAAGGACATGCATAAAAGTCTGTTGTCAGTGACAGTGCTATTAAAGGACCCAATTCCAGGAGCTCTTATGCTTTAAGAGTGGGATTTGTGTGTAGAGCAACTTAAAGAAGAGCTTTAAACTCTTAAACAGGTATGTTAATATGAAATTTTGACCTTGTAGAAAATACTAAAATTGTGACAGTAGCATCAGTCAGTTGCAGTCTTGAGTATTTTTCACTCAGTACTGCCATGAAGAGATGAAGAGACAGGGTAGTCAAATGTTCTTAAAGCTCAGTTATGGTTACAAAAAGATAGAAAAATACAATTTTGAAGTCTACTTTCTCTATGTTTTAGTTGTATGAAATTCTGGCAAGAAATCAGGATCCCTGCTGTTTACATTTTCATTCCCGTACTGCCCACTTTAAATCATACTAATTTGCTTTTTCAAGTTTTAAAGTATTCTAACCTTTTGTTGTCCTCTTTCAAAAATAGTCTCCTATAAAAAGTTCATATTGATCCTATGTATTAATCCTTGATGAGAGCTCCTACACTGAGCTAGTTTGACCAAATTTCCTTTCCAAATTAAGTTACTCAAGGTCAAAAATTTTTACTGTTCAAACCATTCTCTCCAAGCATCATATACAAAGCTAAACTTTTAAGACTTTTGAACTTGGACCAGAAGTGCTGTAATTTGACAAGCTCCCAAATCTTTCTGTATTTCAATTTTCACAAAAGTTATGTACTTCAGTACCAGAGAACTAAAAGAACCCCCACAACTTTCTAACATCAGTCATAATTTCCTGAAAGTTTCAGAGAGTGCATTATCTTTTGAGATAGTATTGCAGTCTACAAATGCCAGATTTGAAAAACTGCTGATATTATCAGTGTCCATATAGATCCATAAACACAACATTTCATAGACTGTATTCAAGAATATCACAAGTTTAAGTTTTGCTGGACACTTCATAAGGTGTGCTCTTTATGGATTTCAATTTGAGTACTTCAGAAAGTGACCAAAAAAGAGAAATCCACCCAGTGCAATGAATCATTTTTTGAATTTTTATAGCTATAGTTGTAGGCACTTTATGTAGGTGAGATATAGTGCTAAGTTTATCAAACCAAAGGAAGACTTTTTCTCCCTGTAATGATCAGGATCTTTTTCTTTAATCAGTCAGTAGTCAAGTCTCACATCATTCTGTATTGTATTTCTGGTTGACATTACTATTTACTGAACGTTGCTACCTTGAGGAGGTGCTATTCACATTGATTGTGTAAAAACTATGGGCATCTGAGAGAGGCTGAAAAGTCCACAAGGTGACTGAATAACAAGTAGTTCAACATTGTAATTATATATTTATAATCAAGTCTAATTTAAGAAAGTGGTTTTACATTAATTAATCTTTTAAGTTCAATAAAGGCCCTTAAAATTAATGTAGACTATGGGGCCTCTGTTTCATAATTGTCTTCATAAAAGTATTCTGTTTATAAGATTAAAAAAAAAACCCAAAAAACCTCAGACATTCACAAAAAGTAATGATTATTATCTCCTTTTGGCACATGTATTTAAAAGCATTAATGTTCACTTTTTTCTTCTTAAAAATGAGTTAATTTGCAATTAATGATTTAATACTAGCCTTATTGTGTGTTTAATTGTAAATATTTTATACCATCCTTTTACTGGAAGTATTTTTCTTAAGCTTCTTTTACTGTGACTTTGTACTATATAATGAGATGGACAAATCAGTAGTTTTGACTGTTCCTTTGTTCACTTTTGAAGTAAACTCTGTTTTTTATTGCAGTATTGAATCACACTAGAACTGAAAGTTTTTCTGCTGCTTTTGAGGAAAAAAAAAAATCCCTAGCCAGTATTATAAATAAATTTAATTTCCAAATATCTTAGAACTACTCTGAATGTTTGATCTTTTTTCTTTTGCTACAATAGGAAAAACCTCTTGTCTTCGTATCTCATCCTGTCACCACCACTACTTGAGGTTAACATATTGTCTGTCTACATTTAATAGAAACATTCCTCATGTATTCTAACAAATCACATATATCTGAATTCTACATACAAAGCTGTAATTCCATTGAGAGTTTGTAGTGACATTGATAAATGATGTCACCAGAACCCTCTACTTGAATTACAGTCTTAATTATGTACACCTGGGTTCTTATTATTCCTTATATTATTTCTGTCATAGCACTATCTTGTCCTATTCTTACTCTAATGCTAATTTATCAGGAGCCTAGGCACTGCAGCTTAGCAAAGCCTTTCCATAGTGTTTAAATGACTGTAAATTTCTTCCTTGTTATTGCTGTTTTAAAGACAGAGTGTAGCAGTAAACAACAAATACAATTTTTTACATGAAGCTACTGCGAATTTTACATAAAATTTGGGGGCTTGTTTTTGTTTTCCTCAGAGTTCTCTTACTTAAGATTGTCCAACATTTCTGACTGCTTCTAGTTGTTTCATGTCTCTTGAGAAAAGAAGAGCAAAAAGGTTTGTTTACTTATTTATTTTTGTGGAAGAGAAATTCCCATATGGCTGAAGGTGGAAACACTGTGTATGGTTAAATCTGAGAATGGGGAACACAAGTTTCTTCTAGTTCTCATTTGTGGAGAGGTATCTCCATAAGACTAGACGTGTGAGCAAACCCAGACTTGATGGCGCCAGTAAGAATGGCTGCAGGAAAGATGTAAACAAGGACACACAAGGACGGTTACAGAGAGGTTGTAAACAAGGACACACGGGGACAGCCACGTGTGGCACGTGACACAGGAGTGAAGCAGCAAGAAAATGGAGGCAGAAGGCGGAACCAAGGGAGGCGCCTTGAGAGGAGTACCTGGCCAATCAAGAGATGTTGCTTAGTGCCTGGCAGAGTTGCTTTACCAATTAGAGTGGTGCTTCCAGCGCATGGTTAGCGCTGGTGGGTATATAATGAGTGATCTTCGGGCAATAAACGGCAATGCTTGGATTATATTAATCCGTGTACGCGTTGTCCATTGTTCTCCCGCCGCACTCATTCTCTTGTATTTTTTTTCTATATTCACCTTGTGAACCTAACCAGAATTAATTTTGTCACAGGAAATACAGAAGACTATGGTTTGAGTGCATGTGTGACCAAAAGAATCCCTTTAAAAATGATCAATTGGGCTGTGGCTTGCTTTGCTCTGGATGCCCCCTGAATAGACAAGCTTACAACGAAGTTGATTAAAGGCTCCCAAATACATTTTGTCCTCCTAATATTTAAAAAACATGAAGAAAGCTTAGACTGTTAGGATATAACTTGTACCTCTTTGTTATGTTTATTTAATTTGAGGAATGTAGGTCCTATCTTGGGCAATGCTCAGTTACATGCTTGAAAAAAATTCAGAGCTAAATTCTGAAGAATGTGAGCTAAATAAATAACAAGATGAAGCACAGATACTGTTATCAACTGTTGGAGAGATTTGAAAAAGGTGAGATCTTTCTGGTTTACTTGTTTTACATTGGTCTTTCAGTGATCCTCAGTAGAAAAAAAGTGAGAAACTAGGGGAAAAAATATTGCTTAAAACATAACACACATGGCCTGCTAGGCAGAACTTAATCCACCTAATGCTCCTGAAAAAGCAGTGAGCCAATAAACCTAACTTAAATAGTTGGAGTCCAGACACTTAAAGCTCCATTGAATCAGGAGTTTTACAGAATCTCAGTGGTAACATACATTTCCACACCTGGCAAAAATTCATGGATGAAACTGACTCATGTTAGAAGAGGCAGGGGAACAGATTCCCATGGCTAGGATCTGGTTCTGTAATTTTCCTATTAATTTGTGCTTGTGGAAATGGAAGAAGTTCCTATGTAACTAGAGAACCTGATGGGACAACTTCCATATTATTTTAAAATGAACCCAGTTGTTGGTGAATAATGCTTAGGGCAGTTCATATCGAATAAGTATGGCCTGGAAAAGAATTAAACTAACCCAGGACTGTGTATTTAGGCTATTTTAAAAAGAGGCGCATCTTAAACTATTCTTTTTTTCTCAAAAACTATTCAAGTCTTTCACGAATAAGAAGCAACAAACCATTCAGCTTGTTGTTTTAAGCAGCCACATGAACTTACTAGTGTTGTATGGCTTGCTTTTCTTCTCTGTCTGAGACAGTCATTTTTAGCTCAATTGTAATCCTATTTATAACAGGGATCTGAATGAAAGTTTAGAACTGAACAATACTTCTCTGTGTCTTCCTGAGATTACTTTGCTTGAAAAGGATTTTTTTTTCTTTCCCTGTATTTCTTCTTTCCCTGATCTTTGTTTCCTTCCTCCAACATATACTTTACCTGTCTCTTCAGGTTAGAGTGAAGTCTTTCTTGGACAATAGATTTATGTTTCTTCCAAGGTAAAATGGGTTCCTAATTTTATTGGGGTCCCTTTGGTGTTACAGTACTACAAAACATAAATAATAACAGCAACAGCTGAAAGGGAACAGTGAGCCTGCATTCAAGCACTTATGGTCTGTTCTTGGACATGGGATGTACTTAAATGAGCTTTGGGTTAGATTCCAAGGTCAGTTACCCAACTATAAATTAGATTTAATTCCACTGGATTGAAGAGAGCTGATACAGATGTATATTTGGATAACTAAATCAGATGCTTTACATTTTGTCTCAGTTTGATTCAAAATTTTCCCGTGTTCACCACTAAGTCTTTTACAGGGTGGGGGAAAGCAATATCAACAGCTCATATTTTTCTTTTTTTTTTTTTTAGCAAGCCTTATACCAGTTATAAAAAAAAAAAAAAAATCAAGAACAAAACCTGTATATGAGTTAATGTCTTGGAAGACAGATTTTACAGTATCTCTTTGAGATTCTAAAATAAAACAATACATAGACAGAATACATTGGTCAGTGGCCCCTGCTCTGAACATATGTGGAACACTGGCTCACTCACGGATCATCAGTCAAAGCTGAGCCATGTTCAGTCATACCAAGTGGCTACTGCCTCCACAATCTTCTTCACTTCACAGTGGGAAGAAAATGTCCACAATCCTTCCTGGTGCACTCAAGATGAAGGCATGAGAAATGTACTGCAAGCAAATTTTATCCAAAAAGGGAAAAAAGGGTGATTTGGAAAGCCACTAAACTAACTTCTTCACTCCCTAGACATTGTGTGTTTGCCATTTTCTCCAATTATTTCGCAGAACACAACACTTCTTTCCTTCACATTCCTCCTCCTCCTCATTATGATCTCCCCACCCTTGTGAGACACAAAATCAGAGAGACTATCATTAATCTTTTTTCCCAAAGTTTTTAAGTCTATGAGATCTGGCTTTAATTACCAGCCATGAGAAGAACTAATTACGCTGGCCAGACAAAGACAGGATGGTGGAAGGGGGTGATGCTGTGAGAATCTGACAGTGCACATCTTAGCATATTTAGATATTCCCATTGCTACTCCTGTGTCACTTGAGAACAGAGATAAAAGCACAAGTATGTAGGAGATACTCCAAGTTTATAAATGGCTCCAAAGATACCTCTGAGGGAATTAGTTTTCCTTTTGGGAGTCATTCTTGTAGAGTGCAGAGCAAACAGATTAAACTTCAACAATACATGCATAATGATAATGAGTTGAACAGTGACTCAAAGCTGAGCTATGAAAGCCTAAAATGAGCATTATGAATGTGGGAGTCTCTAATTCTGAATCATGGGACAAAATATTTCACTGCTTTAAATGTAAAGAAGCTACTTATATTTCTGCTGAAGTTGAATCTGGCCACCTCACTTCTGAAAGTTCTCATCCTCTGTTGGAAATGGGTTAGTTCAAAATACATTTAATATGTCTAAAATATACACTTTTGCTTTAATAAACTTCTTATTTAGCATAGAAACCAGACTGAAACATTGACTTACAAATAAACACTCTGGACTGAATGGAGCTACAGCTTGGTGAAGTTAATATTCAATATTTCAACCAATATAACATGTAGTTTCTTTGATTCTTCTGTGTACCTAAATGAATTGAGTGGGTGCTTTAAAATATCAAGTATAACACAGGAATAACATTTAAAGGGAAAGATATGTATGGCAACTTTATTTAAATTAGTAACTATGACAATAACATTAGAAGTGATAAGTGAAATGGAAGCCATTCCAGGAAAAATACATAATGTCTGAGCGCGTGGTATAAAACATCTTGCAGAAGGCCTGAAAAGGCTGAATAGGTCACCAGGAAAAAGCTCAGAACTTCTGTGGAGAATCTGGCATTTAGCTATTGTTTGTTTGGTTTGGTTTTTGGGGGGTTTTTTGTGTTTGGTTTTTTTTCTGGTGGAGAACTTTGGCTTAACGCATCTGGCACAGATGTGGCATGGTATGGAGGTCCCATCCAGCAAGCCACCAGCTGTGCCTCATCTTTCCCTGTTCTCATAGCCTGGTCTGCTTCACCCTCTGCTGTGCTTCCAGTGTACTCAACAGTTCTTCCTAAACTGGAGAATCTGTAGTAGGGATGTTACTGATGCTTGGAAGACACTACATTGACAGGTATTATCAGTCATCCTCTTTTGCTGTGCAATTTTAAGGTATCTGAAGCAGTCTGAGACATAGAGTTAGCTAGCTAGGGTTCCAGAAGCAATGTTTCTGTACTGATGTGCTGTCTGGTTTAATAGATACTTCTTCCTACCTGTTTTTAATGTTGACTCTTAAAAAAGGGTGGCTCTTTGATTGTCCAGAATGGTATGCAGAAAGCACTTTTCTCCTGAGTACAATAACTGTGGAAGCTATCTTGCAATGCCATTACACCCAAAGCACTGGATCACCCTAACTCAACTTCTAGGTATTTTGTGATACATCACTAAATATTGCAAGGCTTTTAATGTTTATTTACTTCAGTATGATTTTATTCCACTTACTATGATTCATGACTCAATCTATGACATGGAATCAATCATCTTTAATTGTACCAGCTATGACAATTACATTGTGACAATTAGGAACATAGTGCCTATCTGGTGAATATCATTACCCTTGCCTTTCTTTGGGACCTGACTTTGCTTTAATTGATTTCATTAGAAGGCCTAGCCTTTGGGGGATGTGGCTCAGGGTCAGTAGCATTTCCACAGCTTTTTATTGGTTTGGAAGGGGTAGGGGAGGAAGAGCTTGTATGATGAAGTATCCTGTGGTTTTTATACATAATATGAAAAAAGTTGCCATCAAAGTTCCTAGTCTGAAATTGTTTTGATTTTTTTTTCTTTTTTTTTAATACACCTAAACTGCTCAGATTGCAGAGAAACTATTTTTCAGTTCTTCTGGATGCCTCCAAATATTACACCTTTTGGATGATATACAAACTGTGTTGAAGAGCTGCTATGTCAATGGTTAATGTTGCAGCTGACTCATTGTGACTTTCATGCACCCACAAAAGTAAACAGAGAAATTTGTGTTGGTTTACACACACACACACACTCTCGCTCTCTCTCTCTCTCTCTCTCTCTTGCCAATCTAATAAGAGCAACAAGAGGAATACATGTATCCTCGGGAATGTGGTCCCTTGTAGAAGAAGGAAATAAGTTTATGCATGTCCATTAATAGCTAAAAGGGGCAGAAAAGGAGG
>VYZX01025976.1:30370-46499 GCA_013401335.1 Brachypteracias leptosomus
CCACTGATAGCCACATCACAGGCAAGACACTGATATTTGCTGACTGGGACACGAAGCACTGTCTCTTGTGGGTCAATCAAAGGCTGACCGAAGTAACAGAAGGACTTTTGATGATTTACTGCTGCATCTTCATCAGTAAACATCATCTGGCACTTTCTGCATATAAACTCATACTTGACGAATGGAACAATGTAAGTGTCTGAAAAGTCTGCACTTTTTGAATCTAACTGGGGTTCTTCTTTTGTGCTTTCTGTAGCAGAACTTCTGTCTTCTTTTGTTTCCGAAGTGTCACTGGAGTTTTGCTGTTGGTCATTCTCTGCTTTAGATGACTTTGCTTGAACTTGTTTCTGCTGCTGTTCTTGCTGCTGTTTCTGTTGCTTTTGTAACGAATCCTGGAGGTTCTGCTGATATTGTTGGTACTGCTGCAACAGTGTGCCAGGTGACAAGCCAGCAATTGTCTGAGGCACTGCTGGCCCATAGGGAAAAAGGCTCTCCATACCACAGACTGGGGGGAGGTACCCTCCTTGCACTGTTCCAGGAAGCTGAGGTGTAAAATATGAAGTGAACCCAGGAATAAAGTACGGCAAGAACTGCCCACCTATAAATGAAGCTGGGTCACCAGCAATTGCATTTTGAAGTGCCTGCAGCTGAGTAGGGTCCACATGCGCTTCCCCTACAACTTTGCCCAACACTGAAAGAGCAGATGAGATTTTTTCCTCTTTTTTCAGATGTTTTTCAGGTTTGTTGGCCTCTAATTCCTCCTCTTTGATTTTTTTTACCTTGTTTGGCTTATTAATAGTATTTTTTTTCTCAGATTCTTTGCTCTGTTGCTCTGTCTGCTGTCCTGACAAAGAGGAGGAGGGAGGAGGAGGAGGAGGTGGTGGAGGTGGTGGTGGAGGTGGCGGTGGAGGTGGTGGTGGCGGTGGAGTCTGCAGCAAAGGTTTGGAGGGGGCACTGCTGAGAGACAGGGCAGGAGACGAAGTAGCTGAAGTAGGAAACCCAAGCATGCCTGCACCAGGAGATGTTAAAGCTGAAAACAACAAAAATATTACTATTGTCAATGCACAAGGCAAAATACGTTTTGTAACATTCAGCATTTCTCATGCGTTCCAGAATTACCTANGGCGGTGGAGTCTGCAGCAAAGGTTTGGAGGGGGCACTGCTGAGAGACAGGGCAGGAGACGAAGTAGCTGAAGTAGGAAACCCAAGCATGCCTGCACCAGGAGATGTTAAAGCTGAAAACAACAAAAATATTACTATTGTCAATGCACAAGGCAAAATACGTTTTGTAACATTCAGCATTTCTCATGCGTTCCAGAATTACCTATGGCATGAATAAATCACATTTTAAAATGGCTTTTAATACATTTCTGTGAGTTTTACAGCCTTAAATTCTTAATATACAATCTACAGCAAAACCAGCAACTTGTACTCACTTTATAATCCTGATTCTACTAGCATGGGGGTCATGCATGATACTCTGCCTGTAGAAAAGTCCCATAAAAAGCAGTGGAATTCAATCCAGCTCCATTGGCAGGATCAGATTCATACCTGTAGGAACAGGACTCTCCTTTTTTGTTCATTTTCTTCCATAGGCTCAGTAGTAGATTATTAGAAAAAAAGCATTAAGCACAGTGAGAGTGCTTCCCACTAATTGATACTTTGAGAGATCTCTACTTTGTTGTTGATTTTGACTAATTTTTATCATGCCTCTGGGATGTTATAACCCACACATCCTTCACCTAAGAAACCTGGTAATTACAGCGCTCACTACAAGTAATTAGCTCTCAAATAAAAAGGAGTCTTTATCCAAATAATAATAAATAAATAAAGTATTTGGACAAGTAAATATCAACAGGAAATGACCATTCAAAAAACTACCAGAACAAGCAATCAAGTCAATGTTATTCATTACTGGGACACCACAGAGCTTACATTTTCATTTTTGAGAGTTTGAACAGAGCTTTTCTTTACCATGACAATCAGGTCAATGCAGTATTTGCTGGGAAATAAGTTTAATAGCACTAAAGCACTCTGACACAGAACGCTGCTGTTCCCTGTTGACTTGAAACATGCAGGCATGACATTCTCCACCTCATTAGAGAAAGCAACCTAAGGATGGACTGGTTCTGTCTGGAGGGTGCATACACACAAGAAGTATGCCTCATAACTTAATGGAAGAAATCTTTTCTCCTTTTCAAGTACCAGATATAGTGCAGTGGCTGGTAACAGTCTATTAAAAAGCAGCTTCTGTGAGATGTATAGCTGGTCAGAAAATTAAATGATGGCACAGGGTAGAAAAGGCAACTAACTGTAAGAGGCTGTACATTACAGCCCTTGTCATTTTTTCAGGTAAGTAAGTTTGCTACAGAGAAAAGCACACGAAGTGTGTGATGCACACAGAACTGTAAAAGTGAAGCAACATTGGGAAGAGTGTATGCATGCATGGATACGGGAACAATAAACACAGGCTCTGTAATGGAGGTTAGAAGGGTATTAGCTACTAGGAAGCACTAATGGAGTGAACAAGAATGACATTTAAATCATCAATATCCAGGTGCTTAGCATTACTTAGGAATAAAGCAATTAGGATTCAAAGAGAATAATTATCAGATTTAACAAAGAGGCCATTTAATGTTTGTCACTGTGTCATTGCTCCTATTTAATGGGGGAACACTAAGGAGTTAAAATGCATTGTAAGTATGGATTAGATAGTACAGTGAAACAAGTCACAACAGTTATAATTAAAAAGTGGTTAATTGCCACACTTACTGCACAATACCATTGAAGATGTTATTACTTGCCCCTATGCTTTCAACAGGAAGTAACAGGCAATCGTGTGTGGAGTCTGATGAAAATATATTAAATGAAAAATACTGTAGAAGTAAAATGCATGAATGATGCTGTTAGTGTGAACTGGTGCCCCTGCTTTGTCATGGTTATTTGCGCTTGTCAGCTACTTAGGATTTTTCTGATTTCTTTCTATTCTTAACCTCTTCAACCCTTACACATCATGTTGTCCTCAATCTGCTCACACTGATGATGCTCGGAGCAGTCAAGATCTTTTCCATTTTCCAGATACTCTTTGGAATTTAGTTGAAATACACAGAATTCAGTTAAGTATCCAGACAGGCTGCAGTAGAATAGTGAAATCCACCTCTTTTATTGGAAGTTAAATGTGGAACTGCAGGTTTCCAAAACTAAATGAAGAAAACTTGATGAAACTATGCTACATTTACAGACATGATATACGTAGAATGGAAAATTCACTAATCATGAAGAAACATTCTAATTCTGCTAACTCTTTTAAATGACTATAAAAGAAGAGAGATGTCTCTTTCACTTGGTGGAATCAGAGGGCTAAAAATATGAAAACAAAACTGCTACCAGTTGGCTGAAAGCAAACAGAGAACAGGATTTAGTGCCCTAATAATAAGGTAAGTAATTGGTGTTGAATCATATTTCTCTCTTGATTAGATTTCAAAAATCACTAGATACGTGTTACCCGGTGATGTGTGCAATCTTGGAAAAAGCTGCTGTGAATCTTCAAGGCAGCCCAGGCTTAAGTGAAGTGCAAAGGACCTATAGTAATGATGATGATGACATGAAAAGGTCCATAGAACCAGTATTAATAGCTAGAAGCAAGATGAAGCGCTAGTTTTCTGCAAGGGATCATAGGCAAAAACACAAAGCTAAGAAGAAAAGAGAATGTGAATGTGAAGAACAACTGAAAACAGTAAGTGAACTTGTCTATCTACAGTCACCTACAACATAAGAAGGGGCTTGAAGAACAAAGATGAGCTGGAACTAAAATTCTGTATTAATTAGAATTCCACCAAGTAACTCCATATTTTGAATTATGCTGAGAAAACATAGCAGTTATTTTGAGACCTTGCTCAGCATTTGATGCCCACAAGATGGTATAGTTACATTATATAGAGATGAAAGGATTCTTCAACATATCATCCTAGAATCACGCAATAATTTTGACGTTAAAAAGCACTTGTTTTAGAACAAACTGAACTTAAAGTTAATGAATACTTTCATTCAGAAAAGAAGCTATCTTATTTTGACAAATCTAATAATCTTCGCAAGTAAAACTCCAGTTTCAGCACTATATGAAGAAGAAAAAATGAACTGTAGTTCATAATATTTTTGTGATTTTGCATTATTTTCAAGTGTGTCATTTCAAACCTCTTGTAAAATTAAATATTGCATTTAAAGAAGAATAGTATTTTGCAAAATTTAGCTTGATTTTGTACCTTTTTGGAAACCCATAAACAATATTGGATGCAAGAGCATGAAAGTGAAAGTGAAATCCCTCATAAACTTGTATTAACCAGTAAAACTAATCAGGCTAATTTCTGTCTAGCATGAGTAAAGAGAAACACAAAACAGAATTTTAAACGTGATGTTTACTATTGTAGTTTCGCTAGTTCCCTGTCTTAGCAAACTGCAAACATATTTTTTAAAAGTGGGGATCTTACCAATGTTGACATTGTCCTTTAAACAAACATGTAGGAAAGAATGAATGGGCTTTGCCATGGAAAATACAGTTACCAACCCTGTAAGCATCAGTGAAAACAGATAAATATTTGAATATAAGTGATCCCAGAGAGACTTCTTCTGAGGTGCATTTTTGGGATTGAGTCCAAAAGATAAGAAATGACACACTTGCAGTGGAATTCACAAGAAGTAGACTTGAAGTATAGGATAGTGATCATCAGGGAGTTAGCTTCAGAAAATCCTTCATGCAAAGAATGATGCAGAACAGTTCTCCTGCTGACCGAGAATACACATGCTGCTAGAAGAACCATGGCCAAAGAAAAGCTTGCTTGGAAGCTTGCTTCCAAGATAACTCTTAAATGATTTTTAGCATCAAATATGAGTGTGAGCTATCAGCCAAAGCAGAGTAGAGAAGAAAATAGAAACGAGTTAATTAGGTGCAGAAAATACTGGTGTTGAGCACATACTGGAGAACATCTGAGCATATTACTATTTTTCTACCATGAATGAATAAAATAACCTATTTTTTCACTCATTATGACTGCCCCATTATGTATTATTAGGGGCTATTTAGCATATGGCAGAAGAAAAAGTTAACTACAAGATTCTTCTAGCTAGTTTACACAGTGGGCTTTGCCCACAATGGGCTAATTAACCTTAAGAAGATGCAAGATGAAAGGGGGTAAAAATCCATGTTAATTGTCAGTGCACTGTGTATGTTATGGTACTAATGATTTAAACTTATCTCAAATAAAAGATATTTAGTGGAAATCTGAAAAATGAATTATTATGGACCAATTGGCTTGTGATAATACCTTTTGTATTAGTAACAGGACAATTTACAGACTCTGAGACAACATTGTACTAGCAAGTTAATATCAGGGAACATGTCCCCAAAACTGAAAGTAAATCATCTGTAAAGTTAAATTACAAGAATGGTCACTGGCACTGTTTTGGTCTGGGCCGACTAGCATTCTCCTAAACAACTCCTGCACATGGCTGTTATGCTATCATGGGTTCATGAGCATTCCCCAGCCTCACTTTGCACAAGGACTTCCTGGTTTTGTGAGGAAAAGAATATAATACTATCTTCCCAAGAAATTTCATTTAGTAGAGACAAAGCCTGAGTTTTCTGGAGTTGATTTTACCTGAAGGTGAACCTAACAAAAACTATTTAGCAAAGTCATATGAAGAAATAATATCTATAATTTTAATGAATAATAAACAATCATTTTTTGACCTGGACACTGTATGCCTTAAGAAGGAAATACAGCAACTTTGTATTTCCTTTATATGCACTCTCTATGCCAATAACTGTTTGACAAAAGCCAAAGGGCACTCAGCCAGAGAGTCCATTGTGGAAGGAAAGCCATTCTGATTCAATGAAGAGAAAAACAAGATGCTTTGACCACCACTTAGGGAAACAATAACATGATCATCATCAATCAAAAACAGAGAGGGGTAGCAGAGAAGACATTACTACAGTTTTAGTATGTCTAACAACACTGGTGATCAAGGCCCTACTTTACTTGCCAAAGTGAGTTGCTTTCTAAATCAAAGTTTAGAGATCAACAGCAAGTGGAATTACTTGGTAAAATGAGGTGATGGGTCTTAACCATCTCTCTAACTCTGCTGTGCACATACTTGATATGAATGTGCAAAGTTAGAATATGAATGGGAGAGCTTCAGTCTGCAAGACTGCACTCACAATGAACTCTGACTGCAAAGTTGAAGCCTAATACAAGAAAATAAAGTAGGTTCATTTTTCGAGGACTAAACAAATCATTCTGCAGAAAACTTGATTCTCTAATTCCAGTGAAACTTATTGTAAAAGTAAGTAAAAGAGTTACATGTTCAGGCAAAAATGCAGCCCCAAATGAAGTGGTGCATGCCTGCCAAGACTTTACAAACTATGGGGAGGAGATGTTCAGCAGCTCCTAAAATTTGTATTACAATGAAACTGCCATTACAAATCACCTTCAACAAAAACCATCTTATCTTACCAGGCAATTATTCAGAAATATAATAGAGTGTCTTGGGCAGCATTTTATTTTAAATATTTGTTCTGAATTAAACAACAGGTTGGACTGGCCTAAGGTGTGGACCAAATGCCTGATAAACCAATAATGTGGGAATTACTGTTTTGTGCTTCATTAGATATTACTTTAGATATTTGCATACAAAAAATTTACATACAAAATTCTAAGTTTTGCCTAAAGGAGTATCATTTAAAACAAACAAAAAAGCATAATAATGCTACTATTACATTTCTTTTGTTACTGAAGTCTAATGTGGACTAAAAACATTTCTGTCAATTTTTTTTTATTATTTTTTTTTTTTCCCAAAATAAGAGGTATCATCCAGACTACAACAGCAATCAAGAATTGTACTGCGTACACCTCATAGCAGTACTTGTTAGCTACTAACACCAGTCTCACAAGCATGATATGAATGCTAAAATGCTGTGTTTTAGCAGGTGATGGTAACTAAGCAAGATAATAAAATTAATAAAATAAGAAAATCATCCCCTTATAGACTTACTGTTCGAACTTTGTGGAAATCCAGGTAAGGAGGATGGACCATTCATTCCAGGCAGAAGAACAGGAGGAAGGCCAGGGAGTCCAGGATAAGCTGCTGGCAAACTGATACCATGAAGAGAACTGCTGTCCATCATGCCTGGCTGCTGTACTGTTAATCCTAGTACATCTGTAGCCTTCTTTATGCGATCCAATTCTTGTTGAGCCATCAGCTGTCTAACGGTTGTAGGAGCTAAATAATCTTTCTCCCGATCTAGCTGACTTCCCACAGTTTCTCTCACTTTTGTAATATGTTGTTTGGAAAAGATATGATCTCTTATGGACAAGCGAGCAGAATATTTCACACCACATAGAGAACATTCTGGCTTTGAACCATCAGGTCCAGTCTGATTTATCATGAATGGCTTCCCTATGTTAATTTTGAATTTCTTTTCTTTAGCCCGGGCATTCTGAAACCAGACCTGGACCACACGTTTGGGAAGGCCAATCTCATTCCCTAGCATTTCACATTCCTGCATTGTTGGAGTTCTGTAGTCACTAAAGCAAGCCTTGAGAACTTTAAGCTGAAGGTTACTCATTTGTGTTCGGAAACGTTTGTGGCCTGGCCGATCACTGCTTTTGGATTTAAAGGGATTGCTAGCTCCAAATGGGTTAGGTGAACTTGGATCAGCTATGCTTGAAGTTTCACTGCGGTCAGCATTATCATCAGGGTCATCAGTAATATAGTAACTTTGGTCATGTTCACCATCTTTTTCACTGAAATGTATTGAGGGGCTTGTTAGGGAAAACAGAAATTTATCATCGGTATTCTCACTTGTAGGTGTAGTTGCAGCTTTTGACAGCGTGTCATTCCCAAGTGGTTTTGGTTCTTTGGGAGGCGATGCAGGTTTTGCATCCCCTGAACTGCCAGTTGTGCTTTCCATTTCATTATTTCCCTCATCCCCCGTTGTGGCATCACTAATTGCTGTATTAATTGATGAAGTCTCATCAAAGTCAGTCTTGTTTTGATCGTATCCAGAGTCAGCAGGAGGGGCATTCAAATTTTCTATATCCTCACTAGACTCTGCTTTAAAAGAAGAAGGACTTAAGAGGTTTTTTGGTGACATTTCTGCAGTTTTGCTAACAGGGGTTGATACAGTGGAGGCTAATTCATTTTCACTTGAAAATTCAGTTTTTGCTAATGACAGTGATGGATAATCAAAAAACATGTACTTTTGTGGACTCTCTCCTCCATCTTCAGTTGATATCAAAGGACTCGGAGGCAAACTATAACCAGCTTGTTTCCCTTCATTCCAATGTCGAGAGCGAATGTGACTTTCTAAAGCTGATTTTGCTTTAAACAGAGCTCGACAAAAAGGACACCTTTTATGGGACTGGGCAGGGCCAACTGCACGAAATTGTCCCTTTCTTTCTCGGGCTCTAGTGTTCTGAAACCAGACTTGTACGACTCTCTTTTTCAGTCCCACCTCACGTGCAATGTGATCTAGCATCTTTCTGGTGGGGTTGGAATCTAGAAGATACTTTTCATAAAGTATTTCCAGCTGCTCTGGAGTAATTGTAGTTCTTAAACGTTTATCACGATGTTGATCTTCTCCACTGTTTCCTCCCTCTTTCTCACTACAGTTATTGTCTTCTTTATCATCTAGTTTTCGTTTCAGGGAACCAGAAACTGTAGCAGGGTGTGCCGTATGTGATGATCCAGTTTGTGGTGGCATCTGAGTAAGAGAAGTATTAAGTAACTGGCCAGTCATCAAAGGGTTATTTGGGTCAAATATCATATAGGGCATATCCATTGGTCTTTCTAAAAACTGTGAGTGAAGAAATTGGTTTTGGGCTGCTAGGAAATGCATGTGCTGGTGCTCTTGCCAAAGTTCTAGAGTTGGAAAGGCAACTGTACACTGATCGCATTGGTACTGTAATAACTGAGGAGGTAGACTGTTCTGTAGAGGAGTCATTGAAATTGGTAAAGGACTGGAAGGAACAGGTGTGGTTTGTGATGCAGAAGGTGGTCTCCCTGCTACCTGTGGCTGTTTTTGTTGCTGTGGTTGAGAAGCTGGGGGCTGAAGGTCAGAAGAGTTTACTGGAGTAGACTGTACTGGCTTGGCACTTTGGGAGGTTGTATCGGTTTGCTTAGAGACAGTTTCATTTTGTTTTGCTTTTTCTATGGACTCTGGTTTAGGAGAAGCCTTCTCAGGTTCTGGTTTGGGTGATGGAATCAAAGGAGTATTAGAACCAGAGCCAGAGCTTGCTGCTGTGACTGCCAGGCTTTTTGATGAATCGTTTTGGCCAGAAACTGTGCAGTTCTTATACACTGTTTGATCGGAGGCATCCATAGAATCTTCAGTTTGGCTTTCATCTTGAGCATCATCATCTTCATCTTTATAACACTGCTTTTTCTGATGTGTAATCAAATCAAAGATCCTGGGAAAAACCACACTGCACTTTTTGCACTGATATTGCATGTTACTAGTTCGTATATAACGCTCATTTGTCAGTTCTCTTTTCTCATTGTCTTTAGTTTCAGCTTGATTTTCATAGCTTTTGCGAGCTTTTTGGCGTGCATTTTGGAACCATACAACAATAACTCGAGTAGGTAAGTTAAGTACAGTTGAAAGTTGCTCGATTTCATCATCCTTTGGATAAGCATTTGTGTCAAAGAAGTCTTGGAGGACACGAAGCTGGTAGTCAGTAAACCGAGTCCTAGATGATCTCTTGCTGAAAGATGCATCAGACTTGTAAGGTTCTACTGCTGAAGGTTGAGGATCTATTCTAATATCTTCTAATACTGTTATAGGAGGGTTACTGAAGTTATATGGAGAATCTTTATTTCTCTGTCGTTCTTTAAACAGCGTATTACGAAACCAGTGCTTGATAACTTTCTGTGAAAGACCAGATTTCTCAGCCATTTCTTGGATCTGCTCTTCACTTGGAGAATTGTTAATATCAAAATAAGCCCGCAAGATTTTTAACTGATCATCTGTAATTCTTGTACGTGGACGTTTGAACTGAGAGTGTCTCAGGAAACTGGGATCTAATCCCAGCTGCTGTTGACAAAGCTGGGTAAGATCTGCAGATAAAGTGTCCATTGGTGGCAACTGGAGGGCAAGCTGAGGAGGCAATGCAGGATGCTGCACTGGCTGCATCATAATTGGAGGGAAAAGTGGGAGATCAAGTGAAACGGGAAGCTGGACTTGAGGTGGGGCTGATGGTGGTGGTGGTGGAGGAGGTGGTGGTGGTGGTGGAGGAGGTGGTGGTGGTGGTGTGGGTGGTGGAGCTTGCAAAGGAGTAGAAGTTGTGTTTTGAATTTTTCCAGCCCCAGCTGAAGAGGGCTGAGAAGGAGTTGGAGGAGGAGGAGGTGGTGGTGGTGGAGGAGGTGGTGGTGGAGGTGGTGGTGTTTCTGGAGAAGATGGAGAAATTGGGTAAAGCTTGTCATACGCCTCCCTGTACTGTCGGGCAAACTTTTCTAACGCCCCATATGGAAAAAACTGTCCATGCACATGTTCTTGATGACTCTTCAGAATAAGAATGTTGGAAAAGAGCTTACTGCAGATTCCACATTCCAGTTTGTCTGTGTTTTCACTTTCACAAGTCTTGCTTTTTTTCTGCACTTTTTGTCTGTTTTCATTGTATTGGATAACTAACTCAAACCCGAAGTTCTCCAACAAAGCCTTGGCGGCATTCCCCCTTGCTCCAGAAGCTATTCTGGGTGGTGGAATGGCTGGTTCTGAAGATTTTGGCTTCTTCATATCTTTATTTTCTTTTAGTCCTTCATTCTCATTAGTAAATTCTTGCTTTGGCTTTTCTTGTTTCTCAGAAATTTCTTCTGACTCCTTATATGATGGCATATCCTTTATCAGCTGGCAGTCTGTACTAACTAAAGTATTTTGCTCTGCTTTCATCAGCTTGCTACTTTGCTGCTGCTGTTTTTGGGACTGAAGTTGGGGTTGGGTAGATTGATACTGTTGTGCTTGTTGCTGCAGTATCTGTAGCTGGGTTTGGCCAACATGGTGCTGGGTTTGTATCTGCTGCTTCAAATCTTCTAGCAGTGATCCTGTCATACCAGCCATTCCAGGCATACCAAATGTGGCAGAACCAGGCAAAGCCAGATCTGGGCTTAAGCTAAACTCTGTCCCAGGTATATAGAATGGGAAAAGGAACTGAGGCTGTTGAAATTG
Organism: Brachypteracias leptosomus; assembly: GCA_013401335.1. Lineage (NCBI taxonomy): Eukaryota > Metazoa > Chordata > Aves > Coraciiformes > Brachypteraciidae > Brachypteracias > Brachypteracias leptosomus. The sequence continues at coordinate 41,589 of VYZX01025976.1, forward strand.
CAGCAGTGCTTCTGGTGTCATTGGAAAGTGAGGCAAAAAAGCTGGGTTTAGAAACTGGGGTTGAAAGAACGCAGCTTGCTGTTGCAGTTCATGTTGTAGTTGCATCTGAAGTTGTGCTGGTGACTGGGGTGGGTGATGTGTAGGCTGAGCAGAAATTAATTCAGAAGCTTGTTTTTTATTTAGTTCTTTGGCATCTAAATGTGTTTCTTTGCTGTTAACTGCTGGTAAGCTCACAGATTCTAGCATTCCTTGGCTGGGGCTATTAACATTCCCTGCTACACTATTTCCGCTACTTATATTACCACTTGGTTCTAATTTTGCAGCCCTTGCCTTTGTCTGATGAAGCACAGATCTCATGTGGATTTCCAATGTAGAACTTTGGCTATATGCAACATTACAAATGCTGCATTTGTAGGGTTTGTTGTCAGTGCTGCTGTTGGTTTCTTGAGGGACAGGACTTGATGCTTCCTGCAAAACCTTTTTGAGTTTATGTAGATGGGACACTGAGTTATAGTGGACCAAGAGAATGTTCTTTTGGGTGAAAGACTCTTTGCACACTGTACACTTATACGGACGAGATGGATCTAGAAATTTTTCCATAGTAAAATTTGGCCCTTTTCTAAAAGGTAAGGTCCGCTTTGGTTCTGAGCCCATATCATCTGGAATAGAGCTACTATCACTTCCTACAGGACTTGCTTTACCTTCCTGGTCCATCTCATAATCTCTTTCTATTTCCTGCTCTAGTGCATGATCATCTTGTGCCACACTTTCACTTTCTGCCCAGAGTTCACCATTGACAGGTAAAGATGCACACAGCTGCTGAAGTTCAGCTTCATTGAGTTCGGGATGGCCTGCTTCCAAGTGTTTTTTTAAAGCCTGGAATGTACGGAAGCTACGTTGGCAAAGGCTACACATGGTAGCTGCCCGAATAGCATGATACTGGGAATGTATCTGAAGCTTCTGCATAGTCTTAAAAGCCAAGCTACAATGGTTACAACGGTACTTATAGACATGGCGGTCAGAAACAGAGAGCTGTTGCTTCTTCTGCTGTTCATTTAGTTGATCTGTCATCGAGTCAGTGGTCTTTATATCTTTACTGCTGCTCTTATTCCAATCTGGTGTTTCAGTAGACTCCTTAGGTGGCTTCTGTTCCTCAGTCTTAATTTCCATTCCAGTTTTCGATTCATCAATCCCACGGGTACTTTTATCATCCACAGGACTTTCACCTAGTTAAAGAAAGTGAAGTGGTATTTACACAAGTAAAAGAGAATAGCACATAATATTAATCATTTTTTTCCATCAGAAATCAAGAGGGGCACCTGGTATGCCATGTGTTGGCCTAGCAAAATACAGCAAATCATCCCTGCTTCAGAGAATAGAGCAGACAGGACTAACAGGAGATTAAAAAAACCCCAATAAAATCCAAGCACGATGATCAGGCTGGCAGTGGTAGCTGGCTCAGGAGTGGCATAGACCTTCTCTTTGTCATAAGATAGTTTATTGGTACAATGGAAATAAACAGTAGCAAAGAGGGAGGTAGTAGAAATAGGGTCAACAGGCAGGACAGGTTATTAGAAAGGAGGAGGAAAGTGGTCTGATGAGAGGAAGGTACATGCTTTGAGAGGTAGCAAAGCAGCTTCCCATCACAGAATACACTAATGTCCAGGATAAGAAACCTAGTATTGGGAACATAAACAGAATCACTTGTCTAACATTACTCATTGATGCTGGTGAAAGTATCACTGTCTTTTAGGACTGGATCTTATTTGCTGTTTAAACAAGGAGGGTCTTACCTTTAAAGTGGCTAGGCACTACTGTTTAATTTTACCTCTACCAAAAGCAAACAGTCTAACAGTCTGTCATACACATTGATCTTAGTTGCTTCATGGGTGCAATCAGCCAAGTTTAGGCCACTTATATTTTTTTCTCTTTGCATCTCTGTGGCTATATGCAAACCAAAAAGGATTTACTTTACTAAGGAAGAAAGGTTTATTTCTAAATTGCCCATACCTAGCTTTTACATGTGTGGGCTTTTTCTTGCATACCTGGATATTTCCCAGACCCCTCAGCTGTAATGTTTGCAGATGTGTCACGTTCAGATTTCTCTGAAGCAGCTGCTGGCAATAGCATACTATTGGGCATCATGACATCTGGTACAGGAACCTTAGAAAACCAAGAACACAGTATTATTACAAGGGAAGTCACACTATTTAATACTATACAACAGTATGAAATTATAATTCAAAAGACCCACCATATCTGGATAAAAAACTGCCAGTAATAAAACAAGCTCTTGATTCAATCCTAGATAACGGTTTCTGACAGACCACAAATCCAGAACAGTGGGTGTCTCTTGGTGGAGAATCAACCCAAAATAATGCACAATTAAGGTGATGCAATAGAACTACATACACTCAATATTTCATTGGTCTCAAAGGTTTTGCTGGCTGTGCCAGGTTGGTCAGATTTATCAGGGGAATTCTCCTCCAAAGACAGAGATCGTGTTGAAATACAGTCATCAGTCAGTTCTTAACTGAATGCATTCCCATTTTGCTTCACCTCTATTGGATTTTAAACAAGTGTTGGACCTTTCATGATCTTTGAAAGAAAATTATACATTTATTTCCTTACAGAAATAACAACTTATTTCCATTTAAAATAAGATTTTTCTCTTTCTTGCCTTCAATTGCTTATGTATCTTCCTTAGACTGTTTTATCTGTTGTGTTATACTTTCAAATTATATATGTAAATCTTTGAAGGATGTGCTTTTATTTAAATCTGACAGTACTCAGTTTAGTTAAGTCGACATGAATATTGCTCAACACTAGGCCTCAGGCTTGGTATATTTGTAATTTGAACATGACATTAATAGCACCCTCTCAGAGGACTAGTGACTTTGAGNGAGATTTCAAAGTTGCCCCATTATGAGCATAGAGAGAATCATGGAGAACTTGAGAAGAAAGCTAATAATGTTTAATATGGGGGTGGGGGGGTAGGGGTGTCCACATTTTCCAGTTTCCTAAAAGGGTCCGGGAAAGTTAGATTACTACTGCATTTTCCTTGTGATGGACCAAAATTTCACAGTGTGGTAGAGCTATAGTTAGTAGAAAAACAAGGAAAATAAAAGAAGAATCCCCAATTCTGTATTTGCCCATCAGCACTAGGCACAAGAAACCCTAGACCTTCAGTCAAGAGCTCTTTCAATTCTTTCTTATTTTTTTCAAATTTATTTGGGAATGAGGTGATAGGCCTACAACCATATAAATGAAGAGGTCATTTATGAATACAGAAATAAATCCTCATGGAGGGGGATCCCTGAGATTTCCAAATGCATTTCCTTCTAAAAAGGCAAGACAACCAGAATCAGGGTGTCTTAGGAGGTCTGTTTTCTAACAGAATCTATGCTGTAGCAACAAATACATTCTAGACCTGATTGTGTCTTTGCTAACATTGTTTTGAATGGTAGTGAGTCATTAATTTTCACAGAAATTTATTATTTTGACATGGTTTGTACAATTTTTCAGTGAAGAACAGGATTTTCCTGGTGAGGCTGGAATGAGATTCATCCTCCTAATAGAGTTTGCTGGCTATAGCATCCATCTCAATCACAGGGAAGCCAGTTAAAGTCCCTGCCTGATCCAGGGTAGGTACTTGAAATCAGATATTCCATATCTTAAAGAACTGACCTAACTGGATTGCTACATATTCTTGGACTTGCCTGTTTCATACTCACATTTTATTTAAAATCCTAAAAGCTCTTTTATGCAGAGGCGGAAAGTAAAAAACAGGACATTCTGTACAATAAGATAATAATGTTCTCCAATTAGTATCACTATTGATCTTTTACAGTTAATTTCATGGAATATAATGCAAGTACAGCCCCGTTATACACAGGAATTCTATGTTTGAAAACTACATTCTACAGGGAATTACTATTATTTTACAAATAGAAATCACAATATCTTGGAGACCTGGATATTATTAGATCCAATTTACAGGTGTGCACTTAGAGATATGAACAAGCTTGATTTTTCCAAAGTTAACATCCATGAGGAACTGCAGGTTTTCAGCAACTTCGAAATCCACCTTCAATCATTTTCCAAGAGACACCCATTACTGGATGAGCTGCTAACATAACCTGAGAGTCCTGACCCACTCCCCTCTCCAGGCTACCTGAATACTATGTCACAACAAATACATTGCCCAGAGGCCAAAGTATGTTTCTGTAGCTTGTGCACCAGTATTTGAAACACTTACTGTCATGAGCAGTTTCTCCACACAGTCAGGGGACACACTGTGCAAATGGGTCAAATGGAGCTGGAGATGCATTTTGTTGCTGAGGACATCCTGGCAGAGGGGGCAGCAGATAACAGGTTGCATTGAATGCTGTGACAGGACATGCATCTGGATACGATTTGGGTCCCTACTATTGTAGTTACAATACGGACACTGAAAAAACTGAAAAAAAATCAAATTAAGATGAGGGCTATTAGTGTGCTTTTTATAACTTGCTGATATTGCTATTTTAACAGCATATCATCTCTGTTTCATTCTTGAGTTATTTGAAAGAGTTCTAGAATGCAAATAAATTGTTACATTTTCTTTTACCTGTTCATGACAAAATTTATTGTCCTCTGAAGGCTTTGATTTTTTAGTTGCACCATCCTCTTCTTTTGTCAGAAGAAGCTGTTGTGCCCCTACCACAGTGTTCACTTTTGGTTCTTTTTCTGGTGTGATTATTCCTGTTCCAAAAACATAATTTTTAAGAACATATTTTAAACATTTAAATCTTGGTTACAAAGAGACTGTGATTCCAAAGGTCTGTATTGTCTTTAAGGGTCTTTTTTTTTTTTTTTTAAGATCTGAGAAAAAAATACAGTTGAAAAAAATAACTCTGGTAAGCACTGAGG
>VYZX01025976.1:47351-62504 GCA_013401335.1 Brachypteracias leptosomus
ACAGCCCCGTTATACACAGGAATTCTATGTTTGAAAACTACATTCTACAGGGAATTACTATTATTTTACAAATAGAAATCACAATATCTTGGAGACCTGGATATTATTAGATCCAATTTACAGGTGTGCACTTAGAGATATGAACAAGCTTGATTTTTCCAAAGTTAACATCCATGAGGAACTGCAGGTTTTCAGCAACTTCGAAATCCACCTTCAATCATTTTCCAAGAGACACCCATTACTGGATGAGCTGCTAACATAACCTGAGAGTCCTGACCCACTCCCCTCTCCAGGCTACCTGAATACTATGTCACAACAAATACATTGCCCAGAGGCCAAAGTATGTTTCTGTAGCTTGTGCACCAGTATTTGAAACACTTACTGTCATGAGCAGTTTCTCCACACAGTCAGGGGACACACTGTGCAAATGGGTCAAATGGAGCTGGAGATGCATTTTGTTGCTGAGGACATCCTGGCAGAGGGGGCAGCAGATAACAGGTTGCATTGAATGCTGTGACAGGACATGCATCTGGATACGATTTGGGTCCCTACTATTGTAGTTACAATACGGACACTGAAAAAACTGAAAAAAAATCAAATTAAGATGAGGGCTATTAGTGTGCTTTTTATAACTTGCTGATATTGCTATTTTAACAGCATATCATCTCTGTTTCATTCTTGAGTTATTTGAAAGAGTTCTAGAATGCAAATAAATTGTTACATTTTCTTTTACCTGTTCATGACAAAATTTATTGTCCTCTGAAGGCTTTGATTTTTTAGTTGCACCATCCTCTTCTTTTGTCAGAAGAAGCTGTTGTGCCCCTACCACAGTGTTCACTTTTGGTTCTTTTTCTGGTGTGATTATTCCTGTTCCAAAAACATAATTTTTAAGAACATATTTTAAACATTTAAATCTTGGTTACAAAGAGACTGTGATTCCAAAGGTCTGTATTGTCTTTAGAAAAAAATACAGTTGAAAAAAATAACTCTGGTAAGCACTGAGGTGAAAATACATTTTTATCCTTGATGGAGACTCTGTAAATACATTTAAAAATGGACTCTTTTCTACTGTTTAGATAACCTTAGGTTGCCTTTAAAGATTAATCAATAATGTTCTTTCTTTATTAGCTCAGTATGAATTTGTATATTACATTAAAACAAATCAGGTTTTGTTTAAAAATCCTGTTTTCCAAAATAATTAATTTGCTGCTCTTTAATTACTCTCTCTTTTTTCTAAACTGTCTGTGCAATATGATTATTGTGCTGTTTTGATAACTCCTGCCTGATTACAATTCTTAAGCTACATACAGTGAAGCTTTAAAAGAAATACTGTGGAGAATAGGACTTCAGAGCTAACTTAATATTAATGATATACAAAGTTCAGTCATTTGGGATTGTCTTAGATGTTTACACTGTAAATTTTTATAGTCTGGCATTTGTGATCAAAACCAGAATATAATTGTTTTCTACAGGTAGTTCTACTGTCAAGAATTAAATACTGTATTTAATATTATGCCTGAACTAGCTGTGTAATGCAGCCCAGTCTTGCACACATCAAAGAAAAGAGTGCAATTCTAATTTCCCAGTCCATCAGAAAATTCTTTCCAGCGTCAATTTGCCAGATAATCTCTTCTGCAAGGCTGGATATTACAAGAGCATTCAGTAGGCATGTCACATACATCTCACGACAAACACAAAACCTCATTTACCAACCATTCCAATCTCATCATAGTGCAGCATCATCTGACCTTTTTTTCTGCTGTTTATTATGAGTATTTCTAATTTTAACTTTCAATTTTCACCATCTTCCAGTCAATTTGCAACTAAATTATTTCCAGGGTGAGGACACTATCACTGGACACTGGGTGCAAATACATCTTGAAATGCAATGAAGCTAAACCATTGATTGCTATCAGACCCAACGTAAATATATAGTCCAGGGGTAATCTGATTGTATGCTGTGCATGAAGATTTATCTTGATTTTTTTCAATTCACATAAGGTTCATATAAATGAACAAATTGTACCTCATTGCACAATAACCTAGGATTAATTTAAAAATAAAGTCATGAATGTTTTGGCAACAAAGTAAACGTGGACAAAGAAAGCACTTGTAAGTTTTCTGTAAACAAAACCAAGAACTTTTTATTATTATTATTTTTATATAGATTTTGTGCAGTACTGGATATTATAAGAGCAAAATTAAAGAGAACTAAAATAAAAGTTTTCAAGGTAAACACCAAATTTTCATGGTACAATAATAAACAATTGAAAACTGAGTCATACAGGGACATTTTCTGAAAGGCTTGTTTTTTTAAAAAAATAAATATATTTTATGACTTATGCATTAATGGTGATATCCCTACACATTCTTTTTCATTCCTAAGTTGCTAACTATTTCCTTTGATGTAATTTAGACCAGTAATGTTTTCCACGTTCTTGCTCAAATTAAAGATTATTCCTGTCACATTTCCCTACTTTTAATATCTAATTTGTCAATATTGATTTAATATCTGAACTAGCCACTTTCTGGAGCCCCACTGAATTTTTACACTCTCAGGAACTGATCCTGGAGGCCTCATTTAGACTGCTCAGCCAGTGCCATGCTAACGACCTGAAGGAATAGCAATGCTTAAAGGCAAAATCTACATGACACAATCACGTAAGGCACCATTTTGGTTTATGATAATATAGTATTCCCTGGCCTATCTTTATTGACTTGGCAATACACTATTATTATTTAAATGTCTTAACTGGGAGAATTAGGAAAAGTAAAAAATGACCATATTAACGCAGAAAGGTTACTTCTCAGGTTTTAGAAGGATAGGTTCAAATTATTAACCTCTCCTCATTTTCAACTGCCAAAAACATCTAACAGTTGACTACTGTTTCTTAACTTTATCATGTCACTTTTTAAATGTCCCTTTTTAAAGACAATGGGTCAGAATCTCAGCTGGTGTAAACAGACATTGTTACACAGGAAACTGAATTTAAAAACAAAAATTAAACAATTTTTCCTACTCCTCCCCTCATCATGCTAGATTGCTCTCAACAGGTTATTACAGAAATTAGGATCCAAATTCTGCTCCAAAATTCACTTGTGAAAATGCATTTAACTGAGTTTTGGTAGAGGTATTTAACTGCTAGTGAAATTTGGCTTGGTGTGCACTCTGTTTGTGCCTGAGCGCACACAAGGTTAACATCACACATCACCTTCCACCACAGGATGGAACAATTTAATTGCTTCAAAGGGTCATGAAATAGATAGTTCTTGTTTCTATAAAAACAAGGGGGATTTTTTTGGTTAAATTTTATTTTGTGGTTAATATAATAAAACCATAGAGTTATAAAACACTGTGCTGAGGTCAATAAATGCACAACAAAACACAGGTTTTTACTATGTTTACTATAATATTTATATAAACTGACAAAATTTACAGAGGTTTTGTTGTTTTTTCTGTTGTTGTTGCTCTGGATTTATTCAATCCCAAGCACTGTTACTTCTTAAATGACTGAAGCTACATCTCATCTATAGTAATCAAGTCTGTGACTTATGATGAGCTTTGCCAAAAATACAAGGGGAGTTGATTCTTCTCTCTGGCATGGGGACATCAGTCGCCCTTGCATGTGGTGAGAACCAAACCCTTCCAAACCAGAGTATACATGCCAAAAACAGGGAGGTCAGCTCCTTACACAATGGTCCAGCTACTACAACTCAGCGACTCATTTGCTATATTAACTTTCAGCTTTCTTTGTTGAATTCACTATTTTAAAGAGCTTCCTGTAGGGAGGCTGAACAAAGTTACAGTCTTACAGGAAGGGCAGTGAAGAAGGAGGGAGAGAGGAGAGAAAATATTATGTTTCAGAGCATGCTGTGTGGCACTATTTTCATAGATAGATGTTCCACTGGCATGCTATTCTCACTAGCCAGTTGTAGGACAAGACTATATGCAGTGGTAACTCATTTTTTATAAATACTCACTTTTTATTCTTGAGATACATTATTTGTTGGGGGTTTTTTCCTAATTGTGAAACACAACTGTAATCAATTTTATAATATAAAATACGGAGCATTATTTTAGTTGAATAATGTCAATACACTTAGCTCAAAAACTAAGTTTAATAAGTGCCATGAAATAGACTAGTCAGTGACTGTCAGTTACAGAATTATTTAACTTGTTTAAGATTGTTAATATCAGAATGACATAATTCACCACAATTCACCTTTGTAACATTTTTGAAACCCCAAAATAAAAATAAAAATGTGACTAACAAGAAGAATAAAGTTAATAAAATATATGCATACTAATGAAAAAAACTTGGAAAAGCTATGTTTGAAATACTGTTTTCTTATTTATGAACCTACGTATTTGATGAAGATTGCATAATTAAAGATGTCTAACATATCAGATGATGTTATTCAGCCTTAAAATACTTCTAAAATTATAATTACTGGTAGAGTATTCTTTCTAATTAGAGTAGAATGAAAGGATAATTTTCATTGCAATAATGAAGGTTAATTTCCATCCTTCCTCATGTTTACTACCTTATTAAAAAGTGCTCCCCTTAGCCATGGCAGAGACATATTACATTTTCAATGCAAATGTATTAATCTGGATAAATTCCATATTAATTCTTGCACTGCATAGAGCTGTAATTTGGATTATAATTAATCTAAAGTGGCACTAGATTTAAATGACAATATAAATGAGGCATTAGTAGGCTTTTCTATTCTGAATGAATATTCAACAAATATAACCTGCATATTGCCAAGTCTCATTTTGAAAGCTCTACTCCTTGAGATAAGGCAAGCAATGCAGCACAACAGTTTACACAAACATACTGTTACTAAACACATGGTAATCCTTTCTCGTCTAATAGATTCTATGCTAAAGAAGGGTTACACCATTTTCCTGTCTAACTTCTTAGTATTGTGATGAATTTATTGGTTTTCCTGAGATTTCTTTGGCAAGACTTGCAACACTCAATTCATGAGAAAGCTGAAATTAACATTCAATTATACATAAGCAGTTATGCAGTCATTAGAAATACTTGTCAGCTGAGTGAAAATTAAGATGATGGTCTGAATGTTATATAAGTAGAATTAATTTAGATTAGGAAAATAAAAGTTTCTAAAAGATTTGGGATTTTACAGTACAAAGTATTTTCTGCAAAGCACAAAGGCAATCATGTATTTCAGCCCTTGTTTTTATATGAATCTTACTGCTGAGTTATTTGTGTAATTGCTGGCATGTGAATGAAGAACAATTAGGCTGGTTTTTTGTACTGCACCCAGTAGGCATCTGGATATATGTTTGTCCTAATTAAAATTGGCTCTTATGAGTGGCTAATACTGATGGAATTTTGAGAATTCCCCTTCTGTATTTTTTTCTAGATTCCACTTATATTTTTTTACTGAAGTTTTAATATCATATTCTTTCTTGAACAACTATAAAAGGACCTGCCTAAGAAAAAGAGTGGGCTGATAAACTCCCTGAAGTGGTTCATAGTGTCCCCTAGGCAGAGTGTAAGGCAGGAAATACAGGCTGCAGGTGACTGTCACCCCTCTCCTGGTGAGCACCCCGGACAGTCCCTGACAACACTGCACAGGAGGACCTATGTTGGCCTGTGAGCATGGCTTTTCTGCACTTCAGACAGTTTTTACCAAGTCAGAGAGCCAGCCAAGGGGCATATATATTTTAAACCACAACAGTTTCTTGCTCAACATCATCCTTGTCATCATTGGCCTTCCTTCAGTCTCTTGATCTTAAAAAATAAAGCGACTGAAGAGCAGATGAGCTTCTATATTGTGATGGGTACTGACCTTAGCATGTCAACAAGCAAACTTAAAGAAAGCTTTAATCTTTAACTCAGTCCTCTGAATTGATTCAGCATAGAAAGGGCAAGCTATAATACTTTTTGGACAATAAATCCAGATGTTTAATATTTAAAGAGCAAATTACAGTACGGGAGAATTTGGATGTAAGGAAACTCATATGTAAAATGATATTTTCTCTACAACTATATATCTTTAAGGAGAATACAACCTCCTTTGTATGCTGCTGTCATTGGCATACAAGGAAAAGATATATGACTACCTGAAAGTAATAGGCTTCAACCTGTTTCAGCACTTCTTCTGCTTCAGTGAATCCAACATAATGTAACTAGGTATAGCGTGCAGCAAAAGTAGCCAATGTAATATTCATTGTGACCATAGATTTCCATCTCATACATAAAAAGCACGGATGAAGTCGCATATTTGCCAAATCAAACACAGAAAAGGCCTTGGGTATCTACACCAGATGCTGGCCCAGGGTTTGTTTGTGCACAAGTAAATGTCATGAAATAGAGGTTTTGTTTTCAAAGACAGTAGCTTTCATTACTGGGCTTTGTCTATTCCAGGAGATCAAAATTACCCAACCCATAATCCGTTTTCAATGATATTTCCTCTTTCTTAGGCTGAATCATCTGTAAACTTTTTCACTGGATTTTGTGTATTTTTTTCAAAATGCCTCAAATAAATGCCCAGGAAGAGGCCAGATTCTTAGGAGTGACTGATCAGAGAGCAAGAGAAAAAATTAATAATAACAAAAACCCCCACATTCCTTGGGTTAAAAGGCGGGCAAAACCTGATTGAAGAAAAAATTCAAGTGGTACCTAATCCTATGCTTATGAAAAATTAATATGCCATCAGAGGAATCACAAGTACAGCTAAGATTAATGAAAGGCGCTTAAAAAATTACAAGCACACAAACTGATTTGATTAAAAAATAATCTCACTGGTCGTCCTGTAATATTCTTCAACTTATCCGCATCTATCCTGTCAGATGGTTATGATTAAAAATAGGTCAATGGGAGGCTACTGATAGAAATCACATGCAAAATGCACATGCAATGAATAGTAGTGGGAATGTCCAGACAGTTCAAATTGAAAAACTATTTCATAAACTCAAAAAAGAGGCAAACCAAAATTCTAGCATCTTACCAGAGTCCTTAATGGATTTTTTGCCTTCACTATTGTCTCTCTCACTTGAGTCTTTATCATCAGCCACAGCCATTGATGTACTTTTAGTAGACACTTCTGTATCTTCACCTTGTTCTTCTGTGGATAAGTAGAGAGAAGATCTTAGAAAAGAAACTCAGTTAAACCACTTAACAGCAGTTAAAAAATATGTCCTGCAATAAGAACAGCACTAACAGACAGTGGCAAAATAGGAGGAAGGAGAGATGGGGGAAGAAAAGAGAAAGAACAGCACTTTAGAGAGGTTGGACATCAATTACGAATAATTTCCAATATTTCAAGATCTATCCAGAAATTCTGATCATGTCTTTATCAGAGTACCCACTTTCCACCAGTGTGACAGATTTAAAGCCTGTAATTTCATATTCTTTGGCTAAAAATGATTGTTGTTAAAATATATGCACGCACCCACACCACACAGGCTGAAACAAAAGCAAGCACATGTAAAAATGTATCTTGGAGCAAAAAAAAAAAAAAACAAGAAAAAAAAAAAAACAAGAAAAAAAAGGAGCGAATTGCAATGTAAATCCTATTAGTACAGCAGTATCCCGCTAATTGCAGTAAGTACATATTAGGTATTAGGTACTGCATTAAATATAAACCTCTGGCTTTGCAAGAGAAGTCTCAAATTTTGTCTCCAGGGGGAGCCATTCAGGATAAATGATGCAACTCGGTACATGGCTTCTGAGGAAGCAGCATTACCCACACCTCACTTACATGTTCACACCAACTAGATTACACAGAAATCTTCACAGTAACTCAAGCCCATTTAATTATTTGGTAAATCTTAGCTATGCTGCTACTGGTGGATTAATCTGTTTATGCAGTTAGTTTCTGTGCTGGGGCTGTGTAGCACTAATCCATGAAAGGCCCACTGTTCCTTTTCATCCTGTGATCGTTTGTCTCTCACTGTGCTGATGTCACATTTTAATGAATTTTTAGCAATCTGAGTAATGCCAGATAACCAGACTTGCAACTCCCTACAGCACAGCATGCTGTTTTCATTGCAGCACACACAAAAAATAGAAATCATATTTCCCAGTTCAGGTAGGAATTATATAAATTAGGAGGTGAAAGCAAAATGGGATTTGAAGCACCAGGCTGCTCAATTTCATAAAATCTTTAATGACCATATAAATTAACCCTGGAAAGGCAAAAGGTCACAGACACACATTTGCATACACTATTCTATTCACTTTTGATAAGCAGAGCTTTTATGCAAGGAACATGATACAATTAACCCTTCAGGAACCATACAAAATGCAGCTACCGACATTTTAAGTGTCAAGCATTAACTGAAAATTACACACTGCATAAAATTTTCATTGTAAATGCTAGAGTGATTGAAAGGGGAAATAGTGGCCCTCTTCGCACCCCATGTTTTATTAATAACATTCTGACAGCCGAATGAAATATCCTCTGTCATATGTAGCAGCTGAGCACAAAAAAATTGCTGCTTAGTGCCTTACTTGCCAGCCATGCACTGAAACTGTATGCCTGGGCAAACAACTCTCAGATCGATGTGGTAAACCTATCCGATTCTCAGCTCTCTGCAAAACCTTTTGTAAATTGGAAGAGAAAAACACTGCTGCAATTTTGGAAACCAAACCAACCAAACCAAAAAATTCTTAACCACAGATCAATGTGTTTTGCATCGACATAGAAATACAATAGGCTAGGACTAAGAATGCGTGTCCACTTTCTGGAACAATACAGGGATAAAGATGGTTCCCTCTTTTAAAAATAATTGCATATATAAAAAAAATTTCCATTAGAATAGAAATCCTCCTCGTGCTGTTTTAGCGCTCTCCCCTCTGTGATCCCCCGCCCCCTCCTGCGATGATAGCTAATCAAACATGGTAGGCATCCCTGTCGCAGCTGGAAGCGGGGTTGTGTTTGTCAGGGTGGCGGGGGAGCATGATTCAGGATGCTGCGAGCCTGTGATCATGCCTGGCTCGGGCTGTGTTAATGCCGAGCGCACACACATGAGGCTCATATCCAGTGTCAGGCCCTGTGGCCTCATGAAGCCGATGGCAATGCCTTTTCAACTCATCCTTGGGAATGGGCGCATTGCTTCTTTTACTAGATTTACTGGCCCAATCCCCCTGGGCTGGAAAATGAAGTGTCAAAGTGCTACTGAGTGTCCTTATCTTGAGGGGACATAAAATTATAAGGGCTATCGTGGCACACATTAATAACACATTGTGTGTGTGTCAGGCAAAGAGAAAGAAAATTATGAAGGTACTAAAAGAAAAGCTACAGTATCATCTGGGTCTCATCAGACAATTTTTGTAGGGTGCTCTCCTGTTTTTCTGGTATGTATTTTAAGTGTGAGAGAAATTCCCAGACATGTTCTCCTATACATCATCGTGGTGTCTGACCTCAGCCTGACCCTGGCAACAGTTTGAGAAATCTGAATGTGAACAAAGACTCTGTGTCAGCAGCAGAGAGAGATTGCGGGATAGACTTTCCCCATCAACTTAATCGCAAACAGCAGTACCGAGGCCATAACTTTACAGGGCTCCACCAAGCCACAAACACATAACCTTTAGAGGTGAAACTGCCCNNCCCCCCGCCCCGCTCCCCACCATCCTCTTTTGTGATTTTTCTCAATCTTGTGGTGCTCCCTTTGATGTAGCAAGGCAATTAGCTCTAATGTTCAAGTACTGCAGACCTGTTTTATGGTTTGGAAGGTGAGAGCTGTTTATTACAGGTAGACTCCTGGGGGCCATAAAGGCTTTGCAAATTTTTAATCATGCAAAAAACTAATCAAAATGTAACTTATACACACCATAAAAATTAATATCATTATTATGCACGGTATAAATTGCCTGCCTTGGCTTTCAATGGCACTCACTTCTAGAAAATACATTTGGCATTCATTTCAGAAATATGTATGGCATTCACTTCAGAAATAAATTTCATAGACAGCAATGACAATACAACTTCTCCTATTTTCCTTCAGAATTACAGAAAGGCTGTCTAAGATTCACACTGTCACGACATTTATCAAAGGGACAAGAAATACAACAGCTCTAACTTAAAAGCAGTTAAAAAACTACCAAAAAAATCCTTAAAATCATTTTTTAGAACAGATATTGAGGATACGTAACAAAGTGCTCTATCAAAGATACAACATACCTATGACAAGATGCTACAAACACCTCTTTTTAGTAACATTTTAGTTCCCACTTCCTATGCTAACCAACAAGGATTCTATTCAGTTATAAAAATGTGATGGTCACTGTTCAAAGACACAAAATTATGAATTATTATGTATCAACAAAGCACAGTATGATGGTTCTACAGATTCCAGAGCAAGTCCTAATGCTCTATTTTGAATTTACAAGAGTTCTGCCCATATGCATTTACAAATGTCAGCTTTGAAAATTAATAGAACACTGGATTCAAATCTACTTTAACAGTTTTGAAATCACTTACTATTTCAATGTATTTTATTCACACCTGGTTTTATTTTGTCCAAGTGTTGAAAATTTCTTTTGATGTTGGATCTCTTGAATTTAGTCATTATCAACCTTTTTCCACACAAATGACTTAGAATTAAACACAAAAATGAGGTTAGTAGTCTGCACTAAAACTGTAAAATAAGGGAAAATGGAAAAGTTAAGCTTCAGTAGTAATATTAATCAGATGATATTGTATATTATATATTCTACGTCACATACTTTAATATGTTAATCTACACTCTCAGGCCTTAATTCTGTACCAATTTTAGGAAGGAAGACTCTAGGAAGCAAGTGTTTGTGGCTGAGGGCAGGATGGACGGAGAAAGAATAAATCAATCAGTTAAAGTAGGAAATGAGAGAGAGATTTAAAAAAAATAATCGGGGTTTGTTATTCAATATGTTCAATAGATAGCTGAATCAAAGGTATCCATAAATGTTAAGTGCAGGTGTATCCCAGATTCAACCGGTAGAGTGAATGGCTTATTGAGATTAATGGTCTGGATGAGAAGGTAACCACTAGCAAAGGATAATGGAAGAGTGGATTGGAGATAACAGATAATGTAGGGAAAGGAGGAACAACTAACAAAACAAATAAATAAACAAAAACCCTCTCAGAATATGCAAGAGAAGAAATAACTCAAAGCAGGGCTTCTGGTTTTACTTCTGGGTTCTTCTAGTTACAATACTCAGTTGAAAAATTCTCCCTGACTTCTGGATTGACATTTATTCACCCAAATATTTTCTGGCTGGTCTTGCAGAGCATGAGTGAGGAACATGATGCCTCACTCATTCAGGATCTTGATTGCATCCTCCAGTGGTCATATTTCATCTTTAAATAGGATTTCTAATTTCTCCTTCAGGGACTTAAGGTGAATAACAGCACCAACCTATTAATAACTGTTTCTAATCACTGTGTCATATTCAAAATTATAGCTGTTAGAAGACTGAACTTCTTGCAAACAAGTCTATAATTAAGTGTTGATAGTCATATTGACCAGGAAGTGGTAACCAGCAGTTAGTATCAAATTGTGCCATTTTGTTTTGTGGTGCATCATTTGAATTTTTATAGTGGTCTAATGCTTAATTTCTTCTAGTTGAAATGTATCACTGTGTCAGAGGGGGCCAACTGCAAAGCTGGCTGAATAGAGCACCCTGTAGTAGCTCCTTCCCAAGGAGCGTCACAAATCACACCCACTTTATCCATCCACTCTACCCAGCAGCCACTCTTCCCTACTTGCCATGCTAAGCCTCAACCCTCTGTCTTCTTAGCTTCTGAAAGTAGTAAAGATTCATTATCACCAGCTAATCTGCCCAGCACATTATTTTTTTTTTCCTTTCTATTTTTTTTTTTTTTTTTTTAACTGCAGTCAGGAAAGAAATGTTCTCCCCAGAAGTTTAGAGGGGTGGGGTGTCCTTTCCAGTCTGGCTACTGAACAAGCTTTCCCTCTCTCCCATTGCTGGCTAGGATTGCGTTTTCTAGTCTCCCTCCCATAGTCTCAGAGTAAATCAAGAACCATGTTTTGCTCTGATAATGTAAAATGTGGAAAAAGAAATGTTGGTAAGCTTATGCTGATCCATATTGATTAATCACAAAATAGAAAAATCTGTTTCATATTTTCATTGTTTTATTTCTACATTAATATTTTATCAAATATTTTGCAAGAGGCAAAAGAAGCGTATGCTGACACAAACATTAACAGAAAATATCAGCTATTCAGAATGAAACTCAACAATGTTTTCCAGATGTGATTGGAGATGTACAGTTAATCATTTATTATGCAAAAAGGGATACTTTTCTTACTTGACCATCTCTAGAAAGGCATTGAAGCATGAATTCTCTATATTGAGAATAGTCAAACTTTTCCAACTGATCAGTAATTTTCTTTTGGCTGCAATTACGGTTCATAGAAAATGCTGTTTTCTCCATCAGCATAAGGCATGAAGAGCACTAGCATTGTGTGACTTGAAGACTAATACATTTCCATCAGGGTTATTTAGAAAAGAAAGTCAATGAGAGCCTCCTCATGACTCCCACCAGTTTTCTGCATGCTCATTTCTAGCCTGTGGGAAAAAAAAAAAAAAAAGAAAGAAAAATACAGGATCTTCACAGTATCTTTCACCTTTTTTTATACCTCTTGTTCAGTCCTATTTTACTTTTCTGTGTCACTGTTCAATCTGTTCATTCAACATCCCTTCATATACAAACACTTCTACTGTCCCTGATTTCTTGCATTTTTTCCTACCTCCTATTTCAGCTGAGTTTCCAATACATCATGTAAGTGGAGAGATTAGTTCTCTCTTTCACAGTGTCCAGAATAATCCTTTAGAATGTAGTTACAAAGAAATTCACAATGCTAGTTAATAACTCATTTAAAATATCATTTAAATGACATATTTTATAAGTGACTCAGTTTGGGGGTTTGTCTCTGAAATACACAATCTTTCTCATTTACCTTCCAAACTTTCTTTCTAAACCATTCACCTCTTTTTGGCTCACTAACAATATATATCTGAAATTATCTGTAAAGAATTCTGTTACTGCACATATTTCTCCTTTGTCTTCTGAGAATACTAGAGTAAAAGAATTTCTTTTCTTTGCCATCTCCTGATGAGGTGAGATTGACGCTTTATCCTCTGGTCATCTAACAGACCTTATGACTCTTCTGCAGGTTTTCCCTTTCTGAGATACTTTAACAACTCCTGTTTAGTTTTTCTAGGTACCTTCATGTATTTGCTGCTCTTAGCTGACCCCTATGTTCAGTTTTATTAACATTACTTTGGCTTTATTTCCACTTTAAAGGGTACTTTTTTCTGACTTGAATAAATTCTTGTACTATGTCTTGTCATGCAGCTAACTACAGATCTCCAGTTTAAATATTCCTCTTTCTTTGTATTAAGTGTCACAGGAAGAAGTAGGTCATCTATTTACAGTGAATAAAATTTTCACTGAACATAAACTGTTTCTGAATTTTTAAAAAATAACCTTTACAGAATTATTTGCTTTGGGGGTGTTTGTTTTCCACAATTACCTGACAAATATTCTATAGCATATATTGCAGTTTATAGATTTTTTACAGACTTATTTGTTGCAAATATCACTTAAATCTTTAAAAGTTCAAAACTTTTACTTCTTTAATGTATGCACATATGAAGTGGTCTTTGTTTTCTTGGAAAGAGAACACAGATGCTTTTGGCTTCCCTTCCCAGATCACGATAGTTGAGTGACGTGTAAAAATTTTCACCAAGACTTCCACCACAAATTCCTCCAAAATTCTCCTGTTAAAACTGAGTTTCTTGGCTCAGCTGTAGCCATAGTATATAAAATATAATATATTGACACATGGTCAAACTCTGTTACTGAGTCTGCTTATCAAAACTAGCAAAAGTAGTAAAAAACAGCAGTACATTCCTGCCTCCTTGCTCCCTCCCATCCTTTTCTGTTACTGTCTTCCCTTCCTTCCTTCAGTCCCAATCTGGAAAATTTGTACAAAAAAATTTTGAGTCATTACTCAAGTATTATAAAGTTTTGTGGAATGTTCCTGAATCATACCATAGTATTTTCATATGTTTGGGATTCATAGCCATAACATGACACATCTCTGTCCCCTTCATCCACAATAGCTTTCAGGATCCTTTCAATTTTAGTGCTCTTCTTCAATACCTAAACCTAGTCTTTTCTTGCTGCGTTGTTTGAGGCCAGGAATTACACAATTCTACTGATGACTCTGAGGCTTGGAGTCACTGTCAAGTTTGTTGTAGACACTTACATAATATTCTCTGAAGATGAGCAATATCAGTTGGTTCTTAGCACAATAATGAGTGAGTCATAAATACTAAAATAGATTAGATTGCATATACAGATTTTCAGATTTGAAACAATAACAGTTATATCTGGTGTTCTCCCAGGGTCAAGTCAAGTATTTCAGGTCACTCAGTCTTGCTGTAAAGCTTCTTGTGCCACGGCAACAGAATGGCATAGGCAGCTTTATTTGTACCCATTTTTCTTTTTACTACATTAGTGCAATATACTAGATGTTTTCCTCCATCTTTCATTTCCTTTTCAGTTGTTTTTTTTTAATTCCCACTGTTCAGTATACTCTATTACTTTTACCTTTTCTACATGTTTGTCTAATGTGACTGCTCTTTCTTCCATTCACAGATAAATAACACTCCCTCACAAATGAATTTTCATTATCAGCTATATAATTCTGTCTCTGTGGAAGCAAAGGACATCCCTTGCTTATAGAGTCCCCACTCATAACTGCCTAACAACCACAAAACTACAGTGACCTTAGAAATGTTGATAGGGCCACCCATTTGTAAGCTTAATGTAGATTTCCACCATACATATGCCTTTTCATTTGCTTATAAATTCAGTAAATGTTAAGTCCTTGAGATGAAATTGGTTGCACTGAATCTCTGCTGCAGATTGGATATCATAGGCTTTTTATTTTTAAAATTTCAGCCAAAATGATTCTGTTACATCTAAGAATAGGATTAGGACAAATAAATTTTTGTTTGCATATATATGTTTCAGAAATCTTTACTGCTCCAGTGATTTTAAACTGAAACCCAAAATTTGTCAGAGAGAATGATGTCTGCCATGGGCCACATTGGATTAAACTGCCCAAATTCAGCTAAGCGATACAGCTTTGAAAGATTCTAC
>VYZX01025977.1:7016-19439 GCA_013401335.1 Brachypteracias leptosomus
GCCAACATTGGCTGCTTCATAAGAGAGAAGAGTCTTCCCATAACCCACTTTCTTGTGGCTATGACCACACAGTGCATGTTTTGGCTTCTGATCCCATTTTTTAATCTTAGAAATTTTTTCAAAACAACCATTGATCAGACTTTCCTGATGCTGACATTCTTCTTCAAAGAAAAGCTGAAATATTTTTGGCACAGAGGCAGATGTCTTGTTTGAAAGATCTTGCCACACTATGTGGGTAAGCTCCATACTTTCTCACATTGTGAATATTTCTTCCTGGGTATCTCTTCACCAGTCCTATTTTTACAGTTTTGTTTTTTTTTCTCTCCCACTGCTTGTTAAAGCATCATGATGCTGCCCGGCTTATATTGGCAGTTTCCCTGAAGCCCATGCTAACTTTCACCTTCTCTGAATCAGGCACACAATAACTTGTTAAATTCAGGACAAAAAGCAGAGCAAAGGCAATTCACCGTGTACTTAAAAGCTTTTCTTTCTCAAGGATGAACGTGGATGTCATGGGCATAAATTTTACCACTAAAATGTTGATCTCCCTGATTGTATACCAGAGGTGCTTAAAACACCTTTGGACTTCTAAGGCCCTTTGCCACCCAAATTCCTAAACTACTTTACACATTTTCTATTCTTGCTAATTGCTTTTGACAGACACCAATGGGGAAGTTTTCAGCAAAACTTCTCTATGTCATTTATTCTAGAAAAGAAGGCCGGGGATGATTCTGTTTCTTCATCTATCCAAAAGTAAAAAAGGTATCAGAGACTGTAATTCTTTCTCTTGACCCTCCCAAGCACCAGCTCTGCTCTGCAGGGTCAAGGTATCAACAGAAGGGCTACGCTTTGAAAAATAACCCAAGCGAAAACTAGATTATCAATCACATACTGTTTTAGCTATGGATATATGATTCAGGAATAGACAGCTGTTTGGAAACTTCTTCTTGGCTTGAAACCCTACTATCTACAGCACCACTTAACGCTCCTAGATGGATAATCTCTTGGCTAACTCTGAGCCTGGGTGGAGCTATGCCATCTGAACGCATGTGCCATCTAAATTACTTGGCCAGTATCACTAGGGGTTCAGTGCCAAGTGACCGTAGGTTTAGACAGGCAGCATACATAATATTGTAAATGCTGGCTCCTTTGTAAAAGTCCTAAACTCTGACAATGATGAAAAACTGGCTTTACTTTCCATCCAACGTGATTGCACCTGTTGGTGCTTACAGAAATCCTCCTCCCCCAGCCAAATCCTCATAGCAGTAAATGACCATTGAAATGGTGTTAGGCAAGGCAGGTCCTTACCCACCTAGGAAATTAAAAACCCCTTTATTTAGTTATCAGAAAAATAAGTAGGTGTATTCAAAATTGAAACGGCTCCAGGGACTCCTCAACACAATCAGAAAGTCTCTTTTGGTATGTCTGACCTCATTGTGACAAGTCCAATTAAATGTTTTTTTCAAAACACTGCAGTGTTATATTAGTGCACCATTTAGGGAGCCACCCTAACATGCTGTCTACCTGTATTTGTATCCCATACTTACCCATAAAATCTGAACAACTATCCCATTATGTTTCATTTGTAGATAAGCTGTCCAGAAGAGATGCAAATTTGCCAACAATTCAGAAAACGTTTGACTGCACAGAGTGCTGATGGGAAGAAATCCTGGCCAAATTGCTTATGCAGGCACAGTTCTGGGAATTTTTTGCTCTACAAAATAATCAGCTTATTAAGTCACTTACTGGAAGACAATCAAATACCAAACCCTAGCTACCAGTGAGGACACAACAAAGCTGACTAGTATGGTCACTATCACTTTGTCAACTAGGTTGTATCTGTCATGGTTATAGGCAGGGGCAGTTGTGCAGGAAGAAGCTTTATGTATGCATGTGAGTGTGTAAGAGTGTGTGTGTGTTACAGGAATAGGTTAAACATTATACTATCGTTGTTCAAAGGAGTACCTAATCTTGCAATATAGAAAAGAACTGCACTGCTAGAAATTGTTCCCTTTGACCTGCCCATCAAAGTCATACATGCATCCAACCTTGGGTGATCTACAAACTCAGCCAACTATTTTGTAGAGACCATGGAGTCTTTCAGTTAGTTGGATATGGAATAAAAGTCACTAATTAATGACTAATAAGATGAAAATCTGAAGGACTTATTTAGGAAGATAAGAACTCTGTATTGATGAATATGGTGTAAAACCAAACACTTCACAATAGTTTTTTTTCTTTTTCCTAGGAAACCTACTAGAGAACAAGAGAACAGAAAAGATCTATGACTTTAAATCCATGGGAGTTTTAATAAAAGTGAAATTGCTAAAGAGGATCCCTCCCACTTTTCACTAATGAAAGATATGTTTAAAAAGTTAAATCAAAAGCATTGCTGTGTATGGAACTGTTGCAGTCCTTTGTGGGACTTACTGAAAGCTGCCACTGACATCACAGAGTGACCAATTGTGAGAGTGCTAGAGACAAACCAGAATTACTCGGATTTCACCACACTTCATCCTGACTCATACTGGGACATACCACAATAACAACAGAATGAAGTCCTACTTCATGGTTGCTTATTGCCATCCCTCACAAACAAAATGGACAAAAAGACAAAAAACAGATGTCAACTTATACATTATTGACTGAAAAACTATTGTGTGAGCTAAGGTGAACTTCAATTTAATATGAACCAGCATACATTACCCTAATTAAACAGCGAGACACTCAAGGAAGCAAGGAGGTTTCTTAATTAACTTAGATGATGCCAAGTAGCTTTTTCCTGAGGAAAAGCTGAAGGCACTTAATATTTCAATGTAGATAATTTTCAGAAAAAAGTATTCTTTCTCTTTTCCAAATTAAAAAGTACAGCTTTTAATCAAGTACAGAAAAAAGCATTTCTGTGTTTTTTTGGTTTTTTTTTAAGTCATACTTTAAAAGCATTGTTTACTTCCAGAGACACAAAGTCAGTTAAAAGACTGATCATCAGATTCCATTATCCACTTGAAATTCCCTAGTTTATTTTCTGCTTATTGGCAGAATTTAAGTATTACTGCAATTAAATATATTTTTTTCAACCCATAACAATAAAGTTCCAAGCAATTCTCTTCCATTTTGCTAGGTTTTTATCCACTGCACAACACCACAGACTTTTATTATGTTTCAGCAATTCAAGGAACAATGCTGATAATGTTTTGTACCTAATTTTTTTTCCTGGTATATTCCCACGGGGAACTGGGTACATGGTCTTGTTCCAGTAGGAATTTTTGGTTTGTTGTTTACATTGACGGAAATTTATATACATGCCAGGGGAAACAAGGTCAGAGAACTGTCCCAAGGAATGGTAACCAGTGTGGTAGCTGCTTCTTCCTGCTAAAATGAGCAGCAGCAAGGGAAGATTTTTAGAAGTGATGAATGGAAAAATATCTTAATCTGTTTACACATACAAACACAGGCACAGAGACACATATTATGTATGTATGAAAAATTTGCTGTCTTTGAAACAGCCACAGTAGAATCATTTCCCAAGATGAGGATACTTCAAACATCTTTAGCTTTTCATCTCAATACTGTAAATTTCTATTACATTCTATAGGAAGGACCCTTAATAGGCAAGTTTTTTACCTCCTTTGTTTCTTTCTGGGTTCTGTCTGTTTTGCCCTGAAACAAATAACAATCATCACAAAGACAAGCTGACCACCTAGAAAGAGACAATGCAACATGGGACGGCAGCTTCTGTAGCACCAAAAGAACACTAGGCACATTCAGACTCATAAGGATTTGTGCTCCTGAATCTCTTTGACACTTTTAAAAATCTCCTGCAGTTTTGGTTTTATTCTCTCAGAGTTATGCAGGCAATTCCACTCACTGCAATGGAATAATTCGTGATTCACAGTGGAGTACATGAGAAGAATATCATACCCCTCATCTCTACATGACAAAAGAACGTTCTTTTTTTTCTGAGGGAGAGTTTGTAATTTAAATGCTCAGACTCGGAAATGGGAGTATGGAACCCCTGAGGCTCTGAACAAGTTTCTTAATCTTGCAATTCCAGGCTGTAAAAAACAGGGGTAATACTTTCTCGCACTGTAACAAATAGACAATAATGAGAGTGCCTGCTGCCTCCTGCCATGGGACAGGTGTCCTACTGCCTGAGCCAAGAAAAGAAAAGAGATTTCTTACCAACACTTTTGCTCATAATGCCTACAACAACTGCCATTCTGTAATTCAAATATGCAATATATTCAGAATGTAGGTTGAATACAAGTACTGCTTTGGAGGTGTAAAAACACTGCATTAACTGGCACTTGATTTTAGCATTATTTTCCAGTGCCAGCAGTGATATG
The DNA here is from genome assembly GCA_013401335.1 of Brachypteracias leptosomus. Lineage (NCBI taxonomy): Eukaryota > Metazoa > Chordata > Aves > Coraciiformes > Brachypteraciidae > Brachypteracias > Brachypteracias leptosomus. The sequence goes on from VYZX01025977.1 coordinate 11,363, forward strand.
TAATTTTTTTTTTTTAATTGTGGGGGATACACATCTTCCGATATTTGTCTCTTAAGGATTACTTACATTCATATTGAGTCATATCTGGGCCAGACCAGTGGGAAATGTATTTACTAGCTCCTAATTCAAAGCAGATTCTTGTGTTACTCGAGGTGTTGAAGTAATATAGTTGGTCTCACAGTTCATGTCCTACACCACCTTCAGCAAAAACTACCTTCTGTATTATGTTCTGGTGGGCACACAGTGTTGGCTTTTGACTGTTTGCAGTGCAGCTGTACCACACCCTAGCACTGTCTCATTGACGTAGCCTGAGAGAGATTTCTACTTAGGCACCATAAACAACATTCAACCTAACATACAAAGCATCAGAGAAGTGAAAAAAGAGAGACCTGTTAGCTCAGTAGATATTGTCAAGGAGCTGGCTACTAGGAGTAGCTCTCTTCATAGCTCTCTTTCTTTCTCTTCCAGAGTGGTAAACAAAGCTTGTTGCCTCTAACATGGAAGAGACTTTCCTGCATATCCTTTCTGGCAACATTAAGGGAGAAGAAACCTTAAGTACTCTCTGCCACATGTCACTCTCCTAGAGCCAGGAGAAAATGCAGGGTAAACACAGTGGCCTTCTAGCATACAGGATATACAGCATTGTACAACAATTGATATTGATAATTGCTGTGTGCCTGCACTGAAACCTTTGGCATTCTGCAAAATCTTGACTGTTGTGAAACACATTCATAGATTCCTATATTTGTGGTGGATTGACCATGGCTGGTTGCCAGGTGCCCACCAAAGCCACTTTATCACTCCCTTTCTCAGTTGGATGGGGAAGAAAAAATGGGATGGGGGGTTGCGGTCAGTTCATCCCATGAATCTGCTGCTCCTTACTCCTCAGGGGGAGGGCTCCTCACAGTCTTCACCTGCTGCAGTGTGGGGTCCCTCCCACAGGAGACAGTCCTCCATGAACTTCTCCTTCCCACAAGCTACAGTTCTCCACAAACTGTTCCAGCATGGGTCCCTCTTGAGGTAACACATCCTGCCAGCAAACCTGCTCCAGCAGGAGCTTCTCTCTCTCTATGGGTCCACAGGTCCTATCAGAAGCCTGGTCCAGCGTGGGCTTCCCATGGGATCACAGCCTCCCTCAAGCATTCATCTGCTTCACTTTAGGGTCCTCCATAGGCTGCAGGTGGATATCTGCTCCCATGAGGGGACAGCCTGCCTCACCGTTGTCTTCATCACAAACTGCAGACTACAGGGCAGCCTCTGATGCCTGGAGCACTCCTCGCCCTCCTTCACTGACCTTGGTGTTTGCAGAGTTGTTTCGCTTGGATATTCTCACTTCTCTCTCCATCTGCTGTTGAACAGCGGGGTTTTTTCCCTTTCTTAAATATGTTATCACAGAGGTGCTACCACTATTGCTGATGGCCTTTGCCAGCAGCGGGTCTGTCTTGCTGCCAGTTGGCATTGGCTCTGTTGGACACAGGGGAAGCATCCCCTTTAGCCGCTCTGTTACCAAAACCTTTCCACACAAACCCAACACAGTACTAAATACCAAAACAAACATCACATGCTAGTGTGTTCTTTGTCTCCCTGTTTAGTTTAGCATTTATATTAATTTTTCTCTCCCTGTATTTAACTTGCCAACAAACTCCCAGTAAGAATCAGGGACCTTGCCAAAGTGTCTGATTTAAGTTTAATCTGTTCCCAGACTGTGGCACAAAGCTGTGACATAAAATTACCACTACCATGAGGCACCTTATTATTTTTCAGTGACTGAAACACTTGACAAATAGCACCCTCTTACTAGTGCATGTATGAAGACTGCCTAAAACCCCATCTCTATCAATTATTCCACAGAGCTTGAACATTTTAAAACTTACATCTCTATTACTCACAAACTTTTGCAGACTTCCTATCAAGGTTCAAGATGACAGACTGGAAGATATTTTGAAACTCAGATGTTTTAAAAATCTCATATTCCCAAATTCAAGATTTTAAAATTGAAAAAAGAGCTTCATGTTTGGATGCAAACAAAGCTAGGAAGTCAAGGCAGAAATAACAGCAGGAAAACAGTCTATCAGCAGAAGCTGCTGCCTTTCTTTGGGAACTCTTCTAGTGAATTTTAAAATTCAGTAACTTTTACTACATCAGTGAATCATCATTCTGCTATTTATTAAATTCTTTTGTAGTCACAAAATCCTATCAAGGGTCTCCTCTCATTTTCAATCTATCTGTCAGACTTCATTCGTAATCCCCACAGACCACTTTTATGATAATAATGCTGAGAAATCTGCATTAAGTTGGATATAAAGAAAATGGATAAATCCTTGAAATCAAGCAGAGTTCATCTTTGTTAAACTGCAATAACCTACTGTACACTTCATCTGAATACTGTTTGTAATATATTCCCCTGAGTACCTCAGTGGTGTTGGATACTAGTACTTGAGAAAATTGAACAGAAAATAATATTTCTTTTCACTCTACCTTCTACTGATATAAGGCAGTCTTGTCTGTCTTTTTAATTTAGCTTTTTAAAAAGAAAAACCACACAAGGAATCTTTGCTGCATTGCAAAATCCATTATATAGCTACAGGATGTGACACAGAAATTGCACCTAATTGTCCCTGCAGTAATATAATAAGCAGTTCCTGCTCTCCTAGATATAATGGAGGTGGAGGAATGATGGTCTCCCCCAGAAATTTAGGGCAAAACTGTTTTGTTGTGTGTGGGAAGAATTGCAAAACACAGTCTATATCTTCTTAAAAAAAGAAATTTCCAGCCTTCTTAGTTAATGAAGTTAACAGTCCTGCCTCTGTCCCCAAAATTCCTATACATTGTATCTGACCACTTTTCTCCTTTCCTGACTTTTCCCTTCCTTTCCAACAATTCATCTTGAGGGACGGTACTGTGCTCTGCAGCTCTTGGGAAAGGGGAAGCTGGACCATGGTCATGCTTGTCATCACTTTCCCAGCTGATCTTGCTCCCTGTAGCAGGTCTTTCATGTCTAGCCTTGTGCATGTCACTATAATTAGCAATATTCCACAATAAAGGGAATATTGACAAAGTAAATAAAATATAAATATGTGCAAGGACAGTGTCTTTTTTGTTTTCTCAGTAATATGGCTTTAAGTTCTTTTTCGAAAACAAATTTAAGTTTTACCTTGTTTAGCAGAGAAACTATAAAATTAGACTGAATTGATTCATGATCAAAAGCAAATTTTCCAAGAAAATCCAAAGAAATTGCTGAAGTCTCTCTTTATGGTTCAACTAGTAGAAGTGGACTCTTCCAAGGAATCTTTGTGGTTCTTCAAAGAGCCTTTAGAAGAAACTAATGGCTGTTGTCATCCCTGCACTGTTATGTGGTAAATAATGGTCAAAATCATTTTCCTGCAGGCTGATTTACAGGCAAAGAAGATAACACCTTACTACATTAATCCTCTGGGGAGCTGCAGTAGGTTCTTATGGGAATTCAAACACAAAACCAAAGAGATGAATCTTGAATAAATATGTGTGACTGTTAAATAATGTAAACAGAATGGGATGACTTGAACTCCTAATGCTGAAGGAGGTAAATTTACTTGATAGAGCCAAGAAATTTTTCCAGATCATTTCATCCTTGTGAAATTCTTCACTGTGTATGACTGCTAAAAACTACTGCTTTGACTAGAGCAGCCAACTTTTCAGGGAAAAAGCTAAATACTTTGCACTTATGGATGTGAAGCTTTCACTCATTCAAGCTGAGTCCCATCACTGTAATCACAGACTACCTGGTTGACAGTGTCAAATTATCAGACTTGATGAATCTTTGTTGCAGGACTCTCTTTGCACACGACAATTTGGTGTATATATTTCAAAGAAGTTATATAAACAATACTAAATCATTCAAAACCATTGTCCAACATGTCTGCACTGTATTTATAGATCAATGACTCCCTGAGCAAGAGTTATTTGCACAGAAGAAAGCTCAGCTTTAGTATATGCTATAGTTTGACAATGGATAAACAGAGACAGAAATGAATTCTTGAAGCTCTTGTACAAATGATGCCACAGACAAATCTGAATCTACAAAAGAATATAAACACATGAAATGGAGCAGAAAAGATTGTTGAGATGCATCTACATGAGCACTGTAGTTTGAAGCAAAAATGCACCTTTGAAGCAGAACTCCTAGCCACCTTCACCTACCGTGCTGTGGTTCACATTGTGACATGATCTGGAGCATGAACTTGACTGTTTTCTGAAGAAACTGAACTGAAAGATATACTCCAAGAACTCATTTAATGCCACATGCTGCTAGGGGGCATTATGTCTATAGGATGGATTAGAGCTAACCTGAGGCAGAACTCCTAAAATGTTAGTCATGTCATCACTGTGTCTCTAGTACCAACTATTTCACTTTGCAGACCTATTATTGCAACTCCATTTGCTAATGCAGATACAGTTTTAGAATACTGGCAGGACTGCAAACTATAAAGGAGTCAAGTAGGGAATGATCCTCTTCATGTTTTGAAGTGTCAGTCTCTCCCATGCAGGGACTCCTTCCTCCTCAGGGGAAAAACTCCTCATAGTCCTCCCCTGATGTAACATGGCATCTCTCCACTGGATACAGTTGTCCATGAACTTCTCCAACTAGCATGCATACTCTCCAGGGACCTTAATTGACTCAGACTGAGAGTCTCAATGCTGCCACCTGAAGTTTAGATGTGAGCTGGAAGTCTAGATCCACATTTTTGTCTTGGAGTCATATCTGCTCTTTCAAGTACTTCCAGTGCCACAGGAAATGGGGAATAAAATCCTACCCCACTCAACCTAATGAGAGTTTTGCCACTGACATCAGTGGGGCTGGGATTTCATAAGTAAAATGCATTTCATATGCTCACTTTAGGCCATGTTACAAAGCTCCTGTTAAGCTTGAGTTGAACTAAGTGAAAACAGAATACACAGTCATCTAAGAACACACCAAACATTATTTTTTAGGAAATTCTGCTAGATAATAACCTAGCTACCTACTTAAAGATTATGATCTAGTATCCTACATGTCCTCAGCTTCATTAACATTTGAATGCCTAGTACACTGAAATATCAGAACAGGCACACCCACTTACAGAGCTCATACACATCAAGTAAGAGTATCAGGTATATTCAAGTAAGAATATCAGGCACAATCTTATTAGTTCCACATCTGAAAGGAAAATTTGCAAACCTCTGGTCAGCTACTGATGGCAAAATACATTCGGAGTTCACACCATCTCCCACCAATATACGGCTAGACTCTGAAAGGATTGCTCAGGCTGTGAACTCTCATTACTTGCATTCACACACATTATTATTCCCACAAGCAAGGAAGACGAAATGTTTTAAAAAACCCTCTCTTATGCACTGAAATAACACAGTATAATACAATGCCAAGCAGCTAAATCCAATATAGTTGATGGATTAACCCCCAAACATTCACAACTAAAAGTTGTGATAATGGAATAACAGTTTCATTTTTAAGGGACTATTAATAATCCAGCAAAAAAGCAAAGATATTTTCTATACGCTCTATAAATATGTAACAATGACATCCTACAGGATGCAAACAGAAATCTCTAGGAAAACAAAAAAGGCCCTTCTTTTGTCCTATGCTTTGCAATAAAATATATTTTAAATTACAGAAAACTGTGGCCTAGGAATGTTGTACCTGGATGGTTCAAGGAACCATCATATCCCCATTAAGTCATTGGTTCAGTTCTAGGCAAACCATTACCACCTGACTTTTGCTTAGTAGGTTGTGTGAAATGAACAGCTATTCTCATTTAGTTTCCAGAGGACAAGAGTTCATATTGCAAGTACCACATTTAGCATACAGGAGAGGGACTGAAAAAAAAAAGACATGAGTTTTGTGACCCGTGATTCAGCCAATTTTCTCATCCTGGAGAGATGGCCCGCTGGTCAAAGCACTAGGCCATTGACATGTAGGGAGCAGCCTTCTATTTTGTTCATGACTCATGCTTTCCATAGCCATTATTTGACAGTGTTCACAACAGTTGCAACTGTTTTATTAGGGAGAAACAAATCTCAAGAGACAATAACTCATTACCTTTAAACAGGATATTTAAAAAGGGGACTAGGACTCATAATCTATGTTGAAAGAACGAAAAGTTCCAGTGATGAGTCAGCATTTCTCTACTATGAAAAAAGATTAATGCACTGACTACTGAAAAAAGTACATTTGATTCAAATTCTACTCTTCTTATTGACTCTGTTATTTGTTACAAGACTGCTTTGAAGGAGCACAAAATTGACCAGATGGAATCTTACATGCTAGTATCTCTTTTGTTCATTGACATCAACATCTAAATCATCATGAAATGAAAAGCATGCTTTTTCCTAATTAAAACCTTGTCCCTATACAATTTATAATGATTTGTTAGAAATCAGCAGCTCAGATTACCTCATGACTTGTATTCTCCCCCTCATTTTTCTCATCCCTAAAAGCAGAGAATCCATCAAAACATCACTATCAGTAGATGACTTCATAATAAGGAAGTCTGAGTATTGCTTTCCAGTATGTAGAAGACTAATATAAATACATCTCAATAGTATATTTTTATATTAGGATCACAAAACATTTTCTTCAGATTTATGAATTCAAGTGGGTATGCCTTTAATTTGTCTCTAGAACAACATTTAATTTAGTATTTCCCTTTAGTGACAGGCTAATGAAAAATATTAGGTGCTCTTATCTACTTCTACTCTCTTCCAATGAGAAAACTGCCTTATAAAAAGGGTTCTTTCATGACTTAACTAGTTTTCTTCTTCCTTTATGATAATTACAATTTCAGTCTTATAGGTATATTTTAGTTTATCCATATCTGGTTTGCTGACTCTCTGCATATTTAGAAGTCACTTGAAAACCATTCTTATTGCTCTACTGTGATTTTGTTGTCTTTGATATATTATTATCCATAAGAATCACATATTTATTCTTTACTTTCTTCAGTTTACCTTTAAGAGAAGACCATTTCTATTTCTTATTCTTTAGCCATCAAAGGAAGCAATCCTCGCTTTAAGGGATCATAGACCAAAGATCAGATTCTGGTTTTGTACCAAAAGACGCATTTGATGAAATTCCATTTCTCTACTGTTCACCTAACTTCCCTTTCTTATGCCAACAGTAACAGCAGCATTAATCTCCACACACAGCCACACAACATTGAAATTTTGCCTAAGCATATCTGAATAATCTTTTCCTACAGCATTTCTGGAGAGCAAATTTTTCAGCAAATTAATATATATATGCATACTTCTTCATGTCTTTGTCCCTAGTTGATTTGAGGTTGGCAGAAATTATTTTTAGCCAGTGATTCTGTTTATCCAACATGTCTGTCTATTTTCCTAAAAAAAGTATGGATAAGTAGACCTTCACGCATAGAAACACAAACTGTGAACAAATCACAGAATTACTGTAATTATACTACCAAATAGTGACTCCTTTTCTAGTCTATAAATATGTCAGGGAAACTTAGATCTAAAAGGTGGTCTGACAAAGCGGTTTTTTTTAGTGGAAATGCTGGTAAATCAACACTCAGTTAATACAGATGTACTTTTAAAGCAACTCTTTATATTAATAGAAGGAACATATAACCAATATTTACTCTTTGAAAGCATGGGATCTAAAAGTTGATTAATAATACATCCTAGACAACTTACTTTTGATTCTCCATGTTAAAATGTAAGGATCATCAAAAAGATGTCCATTTAAGGCTAAAAAAAATAAGCTAAGTTTGAATATGTGAGTCTAAGTAGGAACAAGATTAGTTGCTCCTTTTTATTCCGTGTTAAGATTTAAGCCAAGTAGCTGAAGGTTTTAATTTTGTAATACATACTAAAAACTCCAATGAGAAAAACTTTCACCTTTCAGTTTCTTGATGTATCACCGTGGCAAGCCTTTTCTATTTTACATGTTTTGTCTATTATGCTGTATGTTTTGGGTTTGTATATTGGATGAATAAATCCTCTAACTCTAATCCTTTGTTTGTACTATTTAAGGTGACTCTCTAAGATAGAGCCATCTCATTCAACTAAATCACTCCCTGTG
>VYZX01025979.1:4385-23899 GCA_013401335.1 Brachypteracias leptosomus
ATGCTGTTTGATATTTTTCACCTTGGAGCTATTGTCACTTTTAAAATTCGTATTCTTCAAATTCCTGAAAGTAAAACAAATAAATGTCTTTAAAGAACCTGAGGTGCCAAAGAAAGTTGCTCCAGAAAAGAAAATACCTGTGCCTAAAATACCAGAACCTGAGGTTGTCCCAGAACCAGTGGCTGCACCTGAAGAGCCAGAACCTCTATCAGATAAAGGTAAATCTCAATACTAATAGAGTAACAGCAGCAATATTTTTCCTCTTTAACACTGTGATTTTCCAGGTCTTCTGTTTTCTGAGATTCTAAGTTATACTTGTTCTATGTCTCTTCATATGTGTGTAAAATAGATATGTGTGGGTCTTTTTGAAGAATAGTGACAAATCTTGGATATCTGAATTGCCTATATTTTATACTTCAGTTCTTCTTACTGTTTTGGATTATTCTTAATATCCTACCCACTTGGGCTGATGAAAACAACCACAACTAATATCTTGAAAGTGATAATAGTATAAGAAAAGAAAGTGCTCATTCTAGTAGCTAAGAACAGAAGATATCAATGTAATTGAAATACCAGAAGCTCCACCAAGAAAAACTAGATGCCAGACCACTCCTGATCTGGAAAGCCTTCATCTTATTGCCTGCAATGTTATTAATATCTTTTGTCCTGTCCATTCTGATTGTAATTATCATGGATTTTACTTATATCTTAAGTTATACTACCAGTGCACATGTCTGCTTGCATATGGGGGCATGAGGCTTGGGGGTGGAGGGGGTAGTGTACATTTGAGAGTAAAGGGAGAAAAGCAAAAATGTGGTATATTCATCATTGGAAAGGACAACACAAATGATTGATACCTGATGGTTTTAATGTTTTCATAACAATTGTGGTTTTATGTTTTATGATTCACTTAAATTTGGTATGATTGTCAGTGTAGTTGTTAAATTTAGAACTAATATCTTTTATGTACATGAAGTGGCCAAGACAACTTTGTCAGAAAAGAAAGTACCTGCTCCAGTTTCCCGAAAACCAAAAGGACCCCCAAAACCAAAGCCTCAGGAAGTAGAACCTCAAGAACCAGAACCTGCTAGACTGGCCCAAAAACAAAAGCTTGTTGTGGCACTCCAAAAACTAGAGCATGTTGTGGCATCTGAGGAGCCTGAGACTGTTTTGGCGTTCCAAAAACTAGAGCATGTTGTAGCACTCCAAAAACTAGAGCATATTGTGGCATCTGAGGAGCCTGAGACTGTTTTGGCACCTCAAGAACCAGAATCTGTTGTGCCACCCCAAAAACCAGACCATGTTGTGGTGCCTGAGAAACCAGAGTTTGCTGTGGTACCCGAGGAACCCAAACTTGATATGCCACCCCAGAAGCTAAAGCATCATGTGATGCTTTCAAAACAAAAGCCTGTTAAGGAACCCCAAAAACAAAAGCCATTCATGGCTCCTGAGAAACCTGAGTTCACTGTGGCACCTGAGGAGTCAAAGACAGTTGCAACAACCCAAAAATCAGAGCGTGTTGTGGTGCCCCCCAAAACAAAAACTTTTGTGCTATCCCAAAGAACAGAGCTGGTTGTAGCATCTGAAGAAACAGAGTTTGTTGCAGATTTCCAAAAATCAATGCCTACTTCAGTGTCCAAAAAATCAAAGCCTTTTGTGGCACCCCACAAGCCAGAACCTGTCGTGATGCCTGAGGAACCAGAACCAACTGTGGCACCCCAGAAACTAGAATCTTCTATAGCACTTCAAAAACCAAAGCCTGAAGTAGCATACGAAGAACCAGAGCCCCTTTTGGCACCTGAGGAACCACCACCAGCCGAGCTGGCTGAAAAGCAAAAGAGTGTTACTATACCTAAAAAACGAGCAGCTCCACGATCTAAAGGTATCTATTATGAATAGGATCTCTTTTCCTTCTCTTGAGTATACTGTTTCACTGCTCATTTTAATGCTTAATACACGTAACTAAAAGATACTAATATCTTTAAAGAGCCTGCAATGCCAGAAAAGGCTTTTCCAGAAAAGAAAATTCCTGTAGCTGTTCCTGAAAAATCAGAACATCCATCAACAAGAGGTACATGCTATTATGAATATATGACAAACACACCTAATCTTCTTAAGTATTATATTAACCTCTTTTGTTCTGTCTGTCATTTTGAATCTGAGGTTTTAAATGATGCTTGCTAAACAAATTGTACTGAGTAACAGTGGGTACCAAATTGTTACTTCAGGACGTGTTTTTGTGTCCTCTGTGTTTCAGTCTCTGTTCTTATATTCAGTATTATTGTACTTGTAAAATAAAATGCACTAACAACCTTGAAGCACATGACATGCCTGATAGGACTGTCCCAGAGGAGAAAGTACTCATTGCTGTACTAAAAGAGCAGGAGTTCTATTTGCTAAAAGTACATGCTGCTACGATTATCATCACAAGGAATGTTTGGGTTTTAAAATGAATCTCATTTTAAATTGCTCCTTCACTGTATACTCTGATATCTAAAATGTGAGAGAGATGTACCAAATATGAACTCCTGTGCAGGGATGTCAAATGTTTCCTCAGCTAAAACCATCCAAACTTTTGTTGTATTGTTTTTTTGACATAGTCAAAAAGTTCAAGAGGTAAGATTTTAATTCTTAGGCTATGGAGATAAATCAAGTAGGTTTGATGAGCTCCTGTCTACCAATAAATGTCAAAACTTTATGGATGCTAACAAGAGAATGAATACGCAAGCTGATGTTCACAGTATGAGAAGGAATGGTTTAGGAGATAGTGACTTGGCAGTGCATGGTTGGACTCTGATCTTAAAGGTCTTTTTCAACCTAAATGATTCTATGATAAAAGACAAAGGAGAAAGTGAAGATTTCAGCAGCGAGTAGCAGTTTCTGTACACAGAGCAAAATAATTGCAAATATCTCTATGTACCTGTGCTGCTATGGGTAGCATCAAGGAGCAGAATCTTTTCTTTACACTGTTAATTATAATTTCTCCGTATTTTGGTCATATGTCAACAGTCTCCACTCTGATTTGCAAACTTCTTACTTTGTATAAATAGCACCAAAAAGCTTAAAATTCCTGTGAAAACCTAATTTACTGAGCCTTGTAAGAGACATTTATTTTCTCAATCAGGATGCTGGACTTTATAATTGAAATGCTAAAAAATTACTTAAGATACAGTAAAACTGTACATACTATAGATTGATGCAGTGCTGCATTATTTCATTTATATTAGAAAGCCCCAGCTATCATCTGAGAAGTACACATTCCTTCTGCCACCAGGTTCTCTCCATCTGAAATACAGTGACATTCCTCAAGTGAAGTACCACTCCACAGTGATTATATTTAAAGATTTAAAATAATTTAAATGAATATAAGAGGACAGACATATAAGCAGCAACTAGTGATTACCAAGCCAGAGTTGTTAAAGAAAAGAATGTGTGAAGCTAAAAAAAGAGAGAAAAAAATACAAAGATAGAAAGAGAAAGGTAAGATAGAAAAAGAAAGGTGAAATCAACTTGAAGGATAAAAATAGTTGAAATATCCAAGTGACATGTAAAAAGATGACAGTGACTGCCAAAACCAACACGGGACACACAAGTCATGAATGATACACAACTGATACTTCAATGCAGTAGCATTCCATAAATAAGTCTGTGATCAGATGATCACACAAAGAAGACTGTGCATGTATTGATTGCGTTATTGTTTCATATATATCTGTAGTGCCCACAAAACTAAAAGGCAGCTGAGTACAGATTGCGTGGGGTACCCAGTTCAAACCTCACCCTTGAGCAGTACTAAACACAGCCAACAGTTTTCTCACAGAACCTGCCTGTGCCAGTGCCAGTGCCAGTGCCTGTGCTGGTGCCGGTGCCTGTGTGTGGTTTTGTGTGTATGTGAGTCAGTGAGTGCGAGAGGCATGGGTTGATATCGTGAGACCAGTTTGAGTACTTTCATGAGTGTACCTCTAGTCTGCGTTTCATTGTTCATCTTCCTACTTAATGCATAAAACTAACTTTTACTAATATCTTTGAAGCACCTGAGATGCCTAGGAAGCCTGCTCCTGAGGAAAAAGGATCTGTAGTCATTGTCAAAGCACCAGAGCTTCCAGCACACAGAGGTACCTGTCTTCATGGATAACTTAAAGAACATACCTCATCTTCTTAAGTGTTGTCCTACCCTCTCTTGGCCTGTCCCTGTTTCCAAACGGAGACTCTCAGGGTTGTGCGTGCTGGGTAAATGGTACTGCACATTTCTGTGAGGTTATGAGCTGGCTGTTGTGAAGTTCTGTGTCTGTCTTGCCCCAGTTTTTGTTCCTATTTGGCATGTGTTTTCTCCAATGTAAAATGAAACACACTAATATCTTTGAAGTGCCTGAGATACCTGAGCCAGAGGTCCCAGAAGAGGAAGAGGAGGAGGAAGCACCGAAAGAAGTGGCACCAGTTACTGAGCCTGGAGAGCCAGAAGCTCCTCCAGCTGAAGGTATACAATGGTGATTTGAAAGAGCTGGCCGTGGCCTCCCAGTTGCCACAGTACTGAGTGCTCTTTGCCCCTCTGTGTTCTGTGGTCAGGGTTGAGTGTGGAGCTTGTTTGTCTTGTGCCTGAACATGCCTGCAGGAGAGGGTGGGGCTTGTCAGTAAGTGCTTTCCCACAAGCCCATATTGGGCTCTTTGCTGCAAGTAGTCCACATGAAGGAAGAGTGGTTGTATTAAGAGGACTCCCTGGTAGTATGTCAAGTGTTTACTTTCCTGCTTTGCTGCTTGCCATTTGATTGTTTGCTGAACTTTATCTTGGTCAACTAAAAGGAACTAATGTCTTTTAAGTGCCTGAGGTGGCCGAGGAGGAAGAACCAGAAAAGGAGATTCCTGTAATTATTCCCCCAAAGCCTGTGACAGTACCAAAGAAACCAGAAGCCCCACAAGCTAAAGGTATATCTTCTGGGGGTTGTTTCTTTTTTATTTTAGTGAATTCATTAATATTTTCTTTTGTGATCCCTTCTTTTGTGTAAGATTTGTTGTGTGTCCTCTACCCATAGCCCCTGCTGTGCCTATCTTTGCAGATGTGACTAACCAACCAGTCAATAGAGGATTATTAGTGTGTTAGAAATATCTAAACTCTTTGATTTTATTGTAAGTGTTATGATCTTTTGTATTTTTTTAACTGTGAAATTAAGAGGAAATAATATATTTCAAGTGCCCAAGGTGCCCAAGAAAGACGTCCGACAAGAAAAAACACCCATTGCTGTCCCCAAAAAAGCAGAACCACCACCAGCCAAAGGTACATGTCACCGCTATTGATATCATTAGAAAGAAACATCATGCTATTCTGTACTTGTGGAATTAATTTTTCTGATGATGCCCTATTGGAGATTGGTGTTAAGAAATATGTAGTGCAGTGTGGAGTATCAAATCATAGTACAAAAAATAGATTCAATTCCCTGAAAACTATGTTCAGCTTTCTGAACTTTTTGTAATGTTTAAGAATTAACTTTTGCTGAATGCTTAGCTTAAACAGAATAACATATTGTTCTGAAAAGCCTGCAAATAAGTCTTTAGTTTAAAGAACATAATGTTGCATCCCATAATTTTCTAATAGATTGTATTGCTGGAGGATGTAAGTAGTATCAGTTATCTACCTCTTTAAAAGTAAGTTACTGTCATTATACAGGAGGAAGATTTCTAGCAAAAGACACTATATATCTACTGATTATATTATTAGCACATTGAAAGGTCATCAATATAATCCAAAAGAGAGAAGAGGAAGTATATATTTCTGAGAATGTAAAAGACAGGATCTGTGGAAAACTAGAAATGAAGAGGAAGTGTAAAGAGTTGAAATAATAGATAGCAAAAAAAAGGATAATGGAAAAACAAGAATTACTTTTCTAAAAAAAAAAATGTTACAATGAGGAAGTAGTCTTGAATGACACGACCGATAGTCCAATACAGTAGGATTCCATAAATAACTCTGATGAACTGTTACAAAGAAGACAAACGTTTTTGACTCAGAAACTAAACACAGAATTCCCATCTCCTGCATGATGTATTTGACACTCCAGTCATCCCAGACATGCGAAGCAAAGTATACCTGATGACTGAATGTGACCACAGCACCTTCTCAAAGAAGACTGTGCATGTATTGATTGCGTTATTGTTTCATATATATCTGTAGTGCCCACAAAACTAAAATACACTAATATCTTTGAAGCACCCAAGGTGCCCAAGAAAGGTGTTCTGGAAGAGCCCATACCTGTAACTGTGCCAAAAAAGTCAGAATCTGCACCAGTTCAAGGTACACATCACCCTGTACATCAGCTTGAATGAGACTGTTTCTTACTGTTTTCCATGTTACTTCTGATGTCTCCTGTCCTGTCTGTTTGTGGTTACCTGAAATGTCTATGCTGTGCATCACTTAGGAATTCAGTTATCCAGTATTTTGTATAAATAACTCAAACAATATTTTGAATTAGCTGTTTTGTTTTCATATTCTGAATCATCAGATACTAAAAGGTTGCAGTTTAAAACTTGATCATAGGGCTTTCAGATTACAGCCCAATTTTCTTACGTTAAACTAAGGCAGTGAATGTCTCCATGACTCTTGCGACATTCTTAGCCAGTGCATACGATAGACGTGAATCTCTCAGAATGAAAAATCTGGTTTTACTCAGGAAGGGCCATATGAGAGTAGGAAGAAGTAGTGACAGAATATTGAACGTGTAAAGAAAATGCTGATAATTTCAGAGTTTTTAATGAGGAACAAATGGTTACAAAATTTGGTGAACCACACAGACTGTGGAAGTTGCCACAGTGAATGAAAATTGAGGCAAGGGATCTACTTAGGGTGAGAAAATAACAATAAAAAAAAAAGTGTGAATGAAGGAAGAAAATGGAAAAGGGCAGAAATAGTGACAAAGGAGAAATATTGGGTGCGTGCCTCTGTTCATCACTGCCCACACTGCTGAATGCAAGGCACCAGCAGCTTCATGAGGAATGGTAGCAGATAAGATATGGGCCAAGGTTGCTCCCAGGGAAGAGTCAGGTCCCAGCAGGCCTGTGAGTGAGTGTCTCTCCTCCCAGGGAGGGAAGGCTGCGGAGTACAGAGTGCGTGGGGTACCCAATTCAAACCTCACCCTTGAGCAGTACTAAACACAGCCAACAGTTTTCTCACAGAACCTGCCTGTGCCAGTGCCTGTGCTGGTGCCGGTGCCGGTGCCTGTGTGTGGTTTTGTGTGTATGTGAGTCAGTGAGTGCGAGAGGCATGGGTTGATATCGTGAGACCAGTTTGAGTACTTTCATGAGTGTACCTCTAGTCTGCGTTTCATTGTTCATCTTCCTACTTAATGCATAAAACTAACTTTTACTAATATCTTTGAAGCACCTGAGATGCCTAGGAAGCCTGCTCCTGAGGAAAAAGGATCTGTAGTCATTGTCAAAGCACCAGAGCTTCCAGCACACAGAGGTACCTGTCTTCATGGATAACTTAAAGAACATACCTCATCTTCTTAAGTGTTGTCCTACCCTCTCTTGGCCTGTCCCTGTTTCCAAACGGAGACTCTCAGGGTTGTGCGTGCTGGGTAAATGGTACTGCACATTTCTGTGAGGTTATGAGCTGGCTGTTGTGAAGTTCTGTGTCTGTCTTGCCCCAGTTTTTGTTCCTATTTGGCATGTGTTTTCTCCAATGTAAAATGAAACACACTAATATCTTTGAAGTGCCTGAGATACCTGAGCCAGAGGTCCCAGAAGAGGAAGAGGAGGAGGAAGCACCGAAAGAAGTGGCACCAGTTACTGAGCCTGGAGAGCCAGAAGCTCCTCCAGCTGAAGGTATACAATGGTGATTTGAAAGAGCTGGCCGTGGCCTCCCAGTTGCCACAGTACTGAGTGCTCTTTGCCCCTCTGTGTTCTGTGGTCAGGGTTGAGTGTGGAGCTTGTTTGTCTTGTGCCTGAACATGCCTGACCTTTATCTTTGTTAACTAAAAGGAACTAATATCTTTTAAGTGCCTGAGGTTGCCAAGAAGGAAGAGTCAGAAGAAGAGGTGCCTGTCATCATTCCCACAAAGCCTGTGGCAGCCTCCAAGAAGCCTCTCGCGGTGACCAAAAAACCTGTTGCCGTACCAAAGAAACCCCTGGCTGTGCCCAAGAAACCAGAGACTGTGGCTGTACCAGAAATACCAGAGCCTCTCCCTATCCTTAAAAAACATAAAGTTCCTTCTGTTAAAGGTACATACAACAGTGACTGAACCTTTGCTTTTCTCTATTCTCTGAATACTTTTTCCCTTGTTTCACTGATGTACACAGTGCTTCGGTATCAGAGTGAATAACCTGCACTTAAAACTTTATTCTTCCTGTTTTGAATTCCTTACTTTTTAGTCATTGCATTTTTCACTATTGTATGTATATGTATCTTACTGTTCACAAAATGAACATTTACTAATATCTTTAAAGCACCTGAAGTGCCAGAGAGAACTCTCCGAGAAGAGAAAGTGCCTCTTACAACACCTAAAAAGCCAGAACTTAAAAAACCAGAGCCTCCTCCAATCAAAGGTATATATTGCCAGCAGGCACCTCCTGAGAAGACATATTTTCTATTCTTCTCTTTTCTTTGTTTATATCTGTGTCTATAATATCTGTCAGTTGTATGTAGACTACCTTGGGGAAGACTATTTAGAGTACTGTCTTTCATGGTTATGGCCATTGTTACTGATTGTGATTTTCTGTGTGTTAGGTGTCTTTGTCTTTTTTATGTTTCAAATTTACATTTTTATACATGTAAATAAATGCAACTAATATTTTTTTAAGTTGCTGACGTACCCAGGAAACCTGTCCCAGAGGAGAAAGTACCTGTTGCTGTTCCTAAAATACCTGAAACGCTACCAAGTGAAGGTATATGCCATCATAGCTACTACTGTCAGGACAATTCTTTGACCTGTTCTCCAATCATAAACATTCAAATAGATTATGTTCTTTTTTTCTCATTGTAGTGTTTGTAAATTGATCACTTTATATGTTAGGTGATACCAATCTAAGTTTCTTGTATCTATTACATTTTCATATCTGGAAGTAAAATAACACTTTCCAAATTAACTATTTTCAAGTGACATGTGCTCCTTCACAATATATCCCTGACAAAGTGTATCCCTTTTTAAGATAATAATCCTTTCCCACTAACCTTGAGTCTTCCAAAACCTAGATTTTATATTTCTGTTATAATCTTAAATGATTTGAAAGCATCAAAACTTTTATTCTTTCCAGTTACGACTCATCCACAAATTTAATGTTTAGTTTACATTGTATGCATAAAAATTACTATCCTTCACATAACCCTGATTCATTTTTACATAGAAAGAGAGTAGTTTTTCAAAAGCATACATTAACTGCAAAGGTAACAGATACTGAGTGACCTATCCTAACACTTATTTGTCTGTGTCTATTGGAGTAGCCTTCCTTTTAGTGATATCTACATAAATGTTCATATGAAACAATCTTGCCATTGGATGCTTACACTAGTTGTCAATATTCTTTAAAGAATATGAAATCATAAAGGAGATTGAGCCTGAAGAAGCAGAAGAGATTCCAGTTGCAGAAGTAGAAGAAACTTTGCCAGTTGAAGGTATACAAAGCACCTACCTAGAGGCTTCTGGACACCTTTCTTTCATTACTGTGTAGTTTTTATCTTGCTCTGTCATTCTTCACACGTGTACTTGTATGTTGTACATCTCTGTGTAAATCTTCCTCTGCTGTTATGTCTTGATAGTGAGTTCTGATATCTTCATTCTAAGTACAACATACTGATTATTTTAAATGCTTTTACTTTGTTTCTTGTCAATGAGAGTCTTACCATCATTTAGTTTCCCATCTTTGTTGTCATATTATTAACATGCTTTTTAAAGTGAGCTTGGATATTTCAGTTGTGTGCATGCTGCAAAGCAATAGCCAAAGAATCTTTCATACTCTAGTTTAATTGAATGAGGTTTTTTCGCTGGCCTTATTGGAAATGGAACATTACCATCTTTACGTTTGTACATTACACTTCACATAACTACTCTGGCAGTACATTTATACTAAATCTACCTAATGTTATTTAAAGCACCAGAACCTGAAAAGAAGATCCCTGAAAAGCGAAAACCACCACTTACTCCACCAACAGAAGATATTAAATTGGCAAAAGAACTACTTAAAGGTATAAGCATCTGAAACCACAATTAACAGTGGGAACTCGAACATATAATCCTTTTAAATTATACTGACAAATCTTGAAAAGCACACTTTTAAACTTATCACTTTGGGTCTTTTTTCTTTTCTAACTTACTATCACTTTAATGGTGTGACTTACTAACATTCAGTCTCTTCAAATTTTTTACCAGCTTTGCACCAGATCAGATTACATGGATTCTTTTCAGTAGTTATGAAAAAAAATCTATTTATTGAAAAGTTAACACATTCTTTAATCCTTAACATAATTCTGTCTTTAACATGTTCTTACAAATGAAAAGAATCCCTAGCAATATGTTGCTGGTGTTGCTATATGAACATGGGTTTCAGAACAGAACAACTACACTTCTTACAGATCATCTGACTCCTCCTAAACAGTGAATCAACCAGAATCTTAGCTTTGTAGCTCTTGTCTTTTGATTACATTAATAGTATTAATCAGTTCTTTGGATTTTTTTAGAAAGTTCTTTTCTTTTTTGAATCTAGTGATATGTGTTGTAAAATTCAAATAATTTTCTTTAAAGCTCATGACTCAAAGAAGAAAGTTGTGGCTGCAAAACCGGGTGAGCCTCCAAAATTGGAACCCCCACCTGCTAAAGGTACTTAGCTAATATAAGAATCTTACTTATATTAAGCCTCTCATGAGTCCAAAGTTCTAGTTCTCAGTGTATTCTTCTTTAATTTGCTCAGAATTATCAAAAAGCTGTCTATGTTGCATTATGCTCAACAGTGGACTCCAGTCTTGGATGTATATGTTCATGTTATATTTATGTCCACTTTAATCTCCCATCATGCAATTAATGAGATGCAAAAGACAGAATCACAGAAGAGTGAGAGAGTTTTTATGGGTTTTGTCGCTTGTGTAGATGCTCACTTTGGTTCTCTGCTTAGGGAGCAATAAAAATAATATACTGTTTAAATATAAATAGCATTGTTCAAACATACTTAGTTTATTATTTGCCTGAAATGTAACTTGTCTTTTGTGAGAGGACACTTCCCAGAGATGGAGGTGAATAACAAATTGAGCAAACCACTTTACAAGTAGTGTCTTATATTTTTTTCATATGTACAGGAGCTTAAGACGAACTAAGTAGTGAACATTTCTTCTTGCTGTTCCAAGTTTAGAAATTAAACTAACCGGATCCTTGTGAATATCTCAGATAGACAGTTCAGATTAATAGATATGTAACATAGGCCTGTAATGAAAGAGCAAAAGGAGAAAAATATGTTACTATGATAACTCTCTTTGAATACACAACCTTTATAGTTTTGTCAACCCATAATTCTCTTTTGTTGATTTGTATGAAAATTTCCTCTCACCCCTAAGCCCAGAAGACAACAGTATGCAATAATATAGAAAAAGTATTAAAAGTATTGACTTCAATCTCAGCAGTTTTACTTTTGCTTTTAACATTCAGTAGTGGACCAGCATTTGATTTGTGTGTTTGGAATGGTTAGTTGTTGGTTGAATCTTACTACTGTTATGAACCCATAATAAAATCTGGAATAATATTCTTTAAAGTGCCTGGACTTGTAAAGAAGCCTCGCAGAGTAATTCCCGAAGTTACTCCTCCACCAAAAGAAGAAGTTGTTTTGAAAAGAGGTATAGTAACTTAACTCTGTTCTTAAAAATCCAGCATATTACATTGTGCAGTATACTCCCCTAATTAACATTGTTCTATGTTGAAACATGTTGGTATGGAAAAATCACATGAAAAAACTACTACCTGTTGTCTGTTTCTTTGGGAAAGTGATTATAATTGCAGGGATGAAGTGGAGATATCCTGAAAATCTGTCAGATTCAAAGGATCTGTGGTGAAAACAGCAGAATACTGAAAATCTAGTTCCTTATAACTCTCTTAGTTTTCCTATTCTCTTTAAAATCTATACTGAAGCTGACGATTTTCCACTGTATTCAGCTTATGGACCCCTAAATATTTTCCAGTGACAGTGTAAATGTTATTAAAGTCACATACATAGCATCTATATTCTCTTTTATGGTTTTCTTAGAAATTTCATTGCAGTATCTGATGGTACTATTGAACATCAGTGCCCTTTTCAGCAAAGTCTGGAGCCTTTTGCATCACTTCATGCTCAATTATTGCTTAGAAAAAAGAAGCACTAATTCCAGTTCTCTTCGAAATACCACAGTGGAATGATTCATACCTGTGTAACTTTCAGCCAACCTTCAAATTTCAGACAACATAATAAAATATAGATATCCAGTTGTTCAGATGACGGTCTCATTAGATATCCAAGACAGATATCTAACAGGACAAAAATGAAATAAATAAAATGAAAAACAGACATTATATAAATTTGTGCCCTCCAAATATAACACTTGACTATTCAGTCTTGTTCTTTCACTGAAGTCAATAGTTTAATCCATAATCCTACATTTGTCCCTGAGAATCTTCTGTAACTGGAGTTATTAATGTATAATTATGAATAGTGAGTCATCATTTAAGTATGATAAGAAATACGTTATAAGATGCTATAAGAAATTTTATTCTGTCATAGACAGTTAACATCTTTTCTCTCAGATGGACTACTCTTAATAAAAGCCTTTTTTGCTCTAGATGACTTCAAATTTTAAAAGACCTTCAGAATAGTATCTTAAATACTTGCACAAAATCTTTTATTTATATAGAACTATTTATTTTACATTCCTCTTTCTTCATGATTGTGGATATATTTTTAGTCTTTTGCCGTGTTCACCATCTTATTCTCTTATTTACTTGTGCTTTATGATCTGAAATTCCTTTTCTTTTAAAGTTCTTAAAAAGAAACCAGAAGAGGAAGAACCTAAACCAGAAAAAGAACCTAAACCAGAAGTTAAACCAGTACCTACACCAGTAGAAAAGATTAAGAAACCTGAAGGTACTACAATACGTTCAAATCTATCTAGTAAAGCAGAATTTAAAAAAATTAAGTCCTCCTTTTAAGTAGTATTCTCTGAAATTCAGGAATGAAAGTGAGATTTTAAAAGATGGCAAATTGTGTACATTAAAGCTTTGCTGGAAACACAATCAAATTTGACATCCACATTTGGGTCTGAAATCTGCATTTTGGAATGTTTCTCAATCTTCATTGTGTATAAAAGAGAAAATTACAAGTATTTTATAATGCTGATAAAAGTACAGCTACAGCAAAACAGCTAATCCAAGCATTCTTTTAGTTCATATTTTGTAAATATTTGGGGGTTTGTCCATTTAGTGTTTCCAATTTATTCAAAATTTACTCTTAAAAATAGATATTCCTAAACCTTATGAACATCTAAATCTGTTTATGTCTAAAAAGAATTAAAACTTTAAAATACTTTGGAGATAATTGTATTTGGGAATTCAAGGTGTTTCAATATATCTTACAAAATAAAACCAAATATTTTAAAGTCCCAGAAGTTCCTAAGAAGAAAACTGAGATACCTGTCATAAAAAAAGAGGAGAAACATGTGCCTGAACCACCAAAAGGTACAGACGTGTGGTGCTCTTTTTCTTTATTGCAGCAACTAAATTATATTCGTTGCAGAGTATTGTGCTATATTAACCTAATACATTACTCTCATCCAGTCTGTCCATGACTATTGTGTCATGATTAACCGCTTTGCATTCTTATGGATTTCTTGTTGTATTTAATTCTTCAGTGCTTGAAAAATTGATCTTTTTTCCATTGTATCTTGCTTTACAAGAGTTCATCTCAAGTTAACTTCTTGCTTTTTGGCTAAATAAAATATAAAACAAATTCTGCCTTGAATTAACTCTCTCTTTATTCTCTCTTCTCTATTTCATTCTCTCTCTGCTTCTAACTTTAACGTTCAATGGGATTTTCAAAATGTTAATTAACCTATTTGTAATTGTTGTGTTTGAAATGCTAGAACCTAAGCAAGCAGCTATCCCAGTTCCTGGGCCTGAACCTAAACCTGCAGTAGGTAAGAACTCTTTAGTGCAGCCTTTCTTACATGTCTCATATTTTCCATTCAGAGATCTCTGGCTAAAAAGACATTAAACTAAGACTGGGACTTTCATACAAGCTACAGAACATTTTAAAGAACATTGTACTTAAACTAAAATGATTTATTAAAACAAATATATGAGAACTCTTTCTTTTTTTTTTTTTTTCTTACAGCTCTAAAATCTCCAAAACCAGCAGCAGAACCAGCAGCAGCTGTTACTACTCCAGTGACAGTCCCAGTAGTTGGAAAGAAAACAGGTATTTATGTTTATTCTATGCTATTTATAGGGTTTTTCTCTCTGAGATGCCTAAATACATTCAGGATAAAGAGAATGAAGAGCTGTACAATCATATAACTCATTCATTACAGGAAGATTTGAGGTCCTATTCAGCAATCTTGTTATTCTAGGTACTGTCACCTAATCTAAGAGACTGGTGTCTCTGATATACCATAGAGATGAATCTGTGCTCTTGTTTCTGGATGGTGATATGTGTTCATTTACTTATTGTCATGCTATGAAATTTGTGTATTCTGTTAGTTCCTTGATGTTGTTTATGTTCTGATGTGTGTCTTGTGAACTGCATCTTGTATTTTCTGAATAGCAAAAGAAAGGTTATATGTTTCAAAATAATTCTTGTGCTGTTTGGTTTTCTGCTTTTAATTTGTTATTGATGTCTTGAAGAAAGGTGGCAGCGGTGTTGAAGAACTAGAGTATTGCTACTTTTGTTCAATATGCTTAGAATCCTGAATCATATCCTACTGCAAAGAAAGAACTATGAAGAGTCCAACTCTGCTGAAGCACTCTGAGACATTCTTGCTGTGTTCTGTCCCTTGGCAGTTGCCTGTTCTCAGAGTTAACCTTATGGCCTCGAGAAGAAATTTCACTGACTACTTTTCTGAAGTTTGTAGGTCTTGCAAGAACTCCAGTTCCCCAGTGGTCCTTCTCCTGTAGGTATTTCCCACTTCAAACCAGTGACGCATGAACATTCTTACTTTAGCATTAGAAAAAAGTTCTTTACTCTGAAGGTGGTTGATCACTGGAACAGGTTGCCCAGAGAGGTGGTGGAGGCCCCATCCCTGGAGACATTCAAGGCCAGGTTTGATGGGGCTCTGAGCAACCTGCCCTAGGTAGAGACGTCCCTGCTTCTTGTAGGGGCGTTGGACTAGATGATCTTCGGAGGTCCCTTCCAACCCAAACCATTCTATGGTTCTATGAGGTCCATCAGTAGAGCTGATGTACATGCTGCTCACCCATCATTCAAAGTGCCTCATGTTGCAGTAGAGTTAATATCCTGGGCTCTTGAGAAGCCTAATCATGATTGTCTCTTATCCATTGATTTGTTGATGTAGCCAGGTCTGCAGTGGCAAAACACCCATTTTGTATAGGTGGCCTGATAAACTTTAGAAAGCTGTCTTTTTTCTGCTACTTTTGACCTGGATTGGATTTAAATTGGCAAATTAGTGGGACAGTGGTTTACTTAAGTCTTCTGTAATGTTTGTGTGTGCCATTCTTATCTTTCTTTTGTTTTATGATTCTCTTGTAAGTTTTCTGTTGTGTGGAGTAAAAGTGTTCTACGTTTGTTTTGTTTCAGATAGCTGGAAATTTTGTCTTAAAATATATTGTTCCTGATGCTTTATTCTTATGGATTTTAACTTTCTAAATTAACTGTGAAACCTTTGTAGCTTCAGAAAAGCCTGATGCACCATCTGTACTAAAGCATAGAGATAAAATGTCCCCAGTGGAAGAAGAAAAGCCCAAGTCAATTGTGTTAAAGAAGATTTTGGTTGAGAAACACTTGCATGTAAAAGAGGCAGTAAGTCCTAAGGAGACAATTCTGGACATTCAGACAGTAGAGCCACATGAGTTTAAAATATCACTGGAAACAGCTGATAAAAAACTGAAACCAGAAGGAAATGAGCAGGAGAAAGTGGCTCTTAAATATTTTATCCTGGCTCCTGAAGAAGAAGAGCCAGAAATGACACCTATAGTTTCAAAACAGACTACCCTTACAGCTGAGAAAATAGAAATTGCAATAGATCACAATACTTATGCAAAGGATGAACCACCACTGCCTGATGAGAAATTGAAATTGATTTCTATAGCATCTGAATGTGCAGAAAGAGATTCTGGAGATAAAAAGGGGGATAAAATTAAATTGGTTGTTCATAGGAATGGTGCTGTAGAGAAACTCTCTGATAAGCTTAGTGTTCTTCATGAAGGAGAGATTCCTGTGCATGAAAAAGAAGAGGAAATTGAGTCAACTTATGTGTCTAAATGTATACCCAGAGAGCCATGTGAGCCCAGGGACCAGAAAAGACTTCTAGAAAAAGAGAGAAAATCAAAAATCAGTTTGCAATCTGAAGAATTTCCCATTAAGGATAAAAATTCATTTGTAAAGGATATCACAGAGGCAGGAATAGTTGAAACTCCTCTGCTTAGTAGTGAAGAAGAAAGAGAAGGGTTTGCTCTAGAGAAATCTGAAGTCCCTCTTGGAGAATCCATGAAGGAGCATGACATAAAAAATAAAACTCAATCGATTAAGAAATCTGGTACCACAGTACCTGAAATTCCTATAGGTAAAATTCTTAATAAAGAAGCAAAGAAAATGGAAATTTTTCAAGACAATGAGAAAAATGAGAATCTGGACTTTATATCAACGGAACTACATTCCTTAGACCTGTCTGAGGAGACTGAACCAGCATTGAGAAAAGATGTTGACCTAGAACACCCCACTGAAGATGAGGAGATTCCCAGAGAAAAGTCTCACATAATCTTTAAACCACATGTTCTTAAGCCAAAAGTAGTGGAAAAGAAAGCAAAGCAAAAATATTCTGCAGAGGAAGGAGAAGTTCGGTATGAGGAAGGTTCAAGACAATTGTTGACTGAGAAAGCACTCCTAATTGATAAAAAAACAGACAAAAAGATTATAACAGAGAAAAAAGAGAAAACTACTTTCAGCACCCTCTTAAAAAAACCCAATAATAGGCAGTCAAACGCCCCTGAAAAGCTGCCTATGGAAAAAGAAGAATTTGATACAGGGATTACAGGAGAAGGAATGGAAAGTGAAGTTTCCATAGAAGAACATGAAAAGGTAGTCAAAGATGAAATAGTTGACAGACCTGAGTCAGTAAAGAAGGTTCCTATTCAGCCACCAGGGAGTCAACATAAGAAAAAAATTCAAGAAGTTCATACCAATCAGGAAAAACTTAAAAAAACTCCAGCTCTCAAAAGCAGCAAAGATAAAACTGAAGAAAAGAAATCTTCTGCTGTGGAAGAAGTGAAGCTTTTGGGCAAAGAACTTCCAGCGACAGAAGGTACATCAGATGAAAAACCATCAGCTAAACATGGCATTGGAAAAAGCATATCTGTTACCATGAAAAAAGAGAAGGGAAAGCCTTCAGACAAAATACCATCAAGCAAAGAAATCCCTGCAAATGGAGAAGGTACTTATTCTTCCACCATAGGTAAGATAACAACTCCCGAGAAAGCAGCAGGAGAGAAAGAATACCGGAAATCAGAACCTGCTCATGTAATTGATCAGGTCAGTAGACTTTTGGGGGAGAACAAGAATTTGGATGCATCTGGAGATTCACATGAAGTTCTCGACGTTCCTGCAAAGTCTCATGCAAAGCGAGGTGAGGAAGATCGCTGCCAAATTCTTCAACGAAGTGCTTGTATTATTTGCTTCAGGAGAATACCATTTGTCATTGTGATGTTTGGTTTTGTTCTTTAACACCATTCACATTTCCATCTAGTTTGTCAGCTGACTGTATTGGCATTCAGCCACTCTTGACATGTTTGTCTTACCAGTCTGTACATACATCTGTGTGATCAGTGTTCATTGTTTTAGTCTTACACTTTTATAAGAATGCATAAAACGTGTTGTGTACCATTATCTTCTCAGAAAAACTCACACATTTTTTCTAGTATTCATTTTTCCATCCACTGCAATAAAATCTGTCCTGCATTTCATTCATATCATCCTCCCATTAGAAGCATACTTTAAATTTCCTTTCACAAAATGATAATGAGAAGCAGTGTAGCGTGGGAAATATTTTCAAAAGTCAGAGATAATTTATTACAAGTTGGGCAACTAACAGAACATCCCTCAATTGTGAGAGTATCACATTGTACTGAAACGTGTATTTAATTTATACAACTTGCATTTTTGTTGTCTCCATCAGTAAAAGTACCTGCTTTTTCTAAAAGAAACCCTGCAATATAGTAGGTACTTATGTTAGTTTGATTGACAGGTGAGTATTGTTCAAGGGCCTAATTTTGAGTAAAGTGTCAGAGAATGGCAGAATTTTACAAAATAATGGGCAGGACAAAAAATTGAGGAATGAGGAGCTCCTAGGCTGCCTTTCAGTACCCACTGCTGAATGTGTCTTTCCTTGCTTCAAGATACTGAACTTACTATTGAGATATAGACAGTATATGTTCTGTAAGTATATACATATGTTTATATCTTCCTCCACTTGTGTGTGTATGTAACTAAAGAAAGAGAAAATCTGATTTGTAAAAGAAAAACTTATCTTAATTTTAGTATGTATGTTTATTTAACTACATTTCTAATAATATTGCTGTTCTACTTCAGAGGCCAAGCCACCAAAGGAAGAAACTCCGAAGGGTATCAGTCCAGTCAAAGGTAGGATACTATAAGTCAGTACCTACAAGCAAAAGCAATAAATCAGGATTAGTTTATTAATTTCTGAATCTGAATTACAGCCAAGAAGACGCCTTCACCAGCAGATGCAGAAAGAAGGAAACTCAGACCAGGTTGTGGTGGTGAAAAACCTCCTGAAGAGCCTCCATTCACTTACCAACTCAAGGCTGTACCACTGAAGTTTGTCAAGGAGATGAAAGATATAGTGCTAACAGAAGCCGAATCTGTTGGGTCTTCTGCAATCTTTGAAGTCCTTATTTCACCATCCACTGCAATTACCAGCTGGATGAAAGATGGAAGTAACATCCGAGAGAGCCCAAAACACAAGTTTATTGCTGATGGCAAAGNGCTGATGGCAAAGATAGGAAGCTGCATATTATTGATGTCCAGCTGTAAGATGCCGGTGAATATACTTGTGTGTTACGACTGGGGAACAAAGAGAAGACCTCTACAGCCAAACTCATTGTTGAAGGTATTCCCTGTTTCAAGTTTATCAATAATTTAAAGGTTAGCTACTCTTCAAGCTAGAAGTACTTGCACTTTGCAAATTTACAGCGGTTGGCAGATACATCCTTTTGTTTCTATCAATCACTGTACATGTTGTTTTAATACGTAAGACATTTCTTCATCATACCTTCTGGGTATAAATGAGACAAATAAAAATGTTGTGTTTTCCACAGAACTCCCAGTGC
>VYZX01025981.1:4160-15982 GCA_013401335.1 Brachypteracias leptosomus
GTAACATGAAAGTTCTCCAAAGAAACACAGTCTATTTTAATATTGGATGTGATTATTTTCTGTATAGGAATACAGTTACATTTGCTGCTTGGTATTTGCACAAAGAATCTCTGAAATACGTGACTGTGCATCAGCATAAGCATAGTATTCAGCCATAAAATGTATCTAAGTATTTTTTTTTTCTAAATAAAGGAGTAGAGATTATTCTCCTCCCAGTCTTCCTTTTCAAAATAACTATATAAGTACCTGCAAAGGTTTTAAATTTGAACTGAAGACTTAGGATGCTATTTGGCAGCCAGGAAACAGTATCTATCAGCATGAAATTCACAGCGTGAGAGAGTGTCTCAATACAGTATATTCATGCTAATATTCTGCTTGCTGTCAGTTCTGATATCTTATAAAGCTGCCTCCTGAGGCAGGACCTAAACTCCTGCACATTCCCACATAGACCCTGGAAATCTTTGGCTCCTTTTAATGTAAGAAGGACATAAATTGAGTGGTCATTCTCACAATTTTATGCTGATCATAAGTGTCCATGTTTAATAGTCATAAACTTCAAATTGCTGCTGCAAACTTCTGGGGGAGAATTTAAAATAGATTTTTAGATGCCAAGGTTAGACAAATGGGTGGCAAAGTTTTGCAAGAGAGAAATTCAGGGCCATATGGTTACTGACCACCAATGAGTGCCAGCTAAATCCCACAGCAGTCTTAAAATGGGATTTAAAATTAAAAGTAATGCACCAAAAATAAGCACAACAGACTGTGTATTTGGAACAAGATACTTTGCTGCATCACTGGTCTGTAATACTGCAGAAAGGACATAAGGAAATTCAAACACATATGGGAGGAATTTTGTTTGCTCTGTGCACAATAAATTGTGTGTTTACTGAACAAAACCAGACAACCTAAAGGGGGAAAAGTACATAAGTTGTATTGAAATAAAAACATAAGGAACAAAGACAGGAGAAAATATCAGGTAAAACACTAAATTAAAATAGCACTTACAACAGAGCCACCTGAGGACATCAAAACAGCAAAATGAGTCAGATGATTACATTTGCATGAGATGTGAGTGGAGTTGGAATGTATCAGCTCACAGCCTTGGGTAGCCCAGTTGCCATTCATTGTGTCTGCTGAGTAGTTCCAAAACGCACATTTAATATCTTTATCCACAGTCTGGAACAGAAACAAGATGTTTTACTGATGGCAAAAGGCAGGATATTTCCTATCAAGAGACTGTTCGGAATGTTAGCCAGTGCAATTCATTAAAAATTTCTTGATACCATTGGAAGGTTGGGAAACAAAAAAAGCACATTCTGCAAGGCTAGTTCCAAGCAATTAAAACATGCTTGGGGATGGGAGCATTTTATCCACACAGCTAACACCCCACCAAACATGTAGGCTAATCAGATTACTGAACCCTTCTGGCACTTGCAAAGGTGTTGGAATTTTTACCTACTGAAAACATTGTGTTATACGCCTGCACCTGCTGAACATGGACTGAACCCCAAGGTTACAGCCTCATTGTTGGCTCTGAGCACAGTCCCTTCCAAATGAGTGGTTCAAAACCTGAGACTTATTCTGTGCATTTTCCAAAGTAATATGGGATAAAGCTAGGGTCATATTGTACCTGCTATATCAGGTGCAATGACAGCAGTGAATAAGACCATTAGTATTATTTATTACAGTTAATGCTTTCTAGCACTGCCAAAGATAAGGTTCCCAGTGTACTATAGGCTGTATAAATATATGCAAATTTATATAAAGGTAATCCTTAGCTCAAGTATTAGAAGTCAAGTAGCAAATTTAAAAGCTGTATAACCAAGGCTATCACCTTGTCCCATTGCCCACCTTCCTACAGAGTCATTTTCTTGTTATATTTCTCAAAATTCTTTGTGCCGCATAAGTTAATTCTTCACATACAAGTGAAGCAGCAAAATCCATATACATTGGAAATAAAACTCTCAGTTTTAAATGAGTGTTTTCAGATTTTCTAAATACAGAATAATCAAGATCCTGTAATATTCTCTGGTTCAGGCGCCTACATTTTATTCACACTACAACCTGGCAAATATGGCATTTTTGCCCTTGCTTTAGTCACATAGCAATTTTCAGCTGGATCGTATTTAGTATATTGCATTTAGGATGTCACATTTGAGATTAATCTTATTAGAGAAATAAATGGCAAACATCAACAAATGACAGAACTATGTGTCAATATATCATACATTGTAGGTATGGTTACATCACATAAAATGATTAGCTATTGCTTTGTTTTATTTGAAGCTAATAATAAAAAAAACCCCTTACCTTGGAATACTTTAAGGTAAATGTTATTTTCTCAAGCTCATAAACTGTAGGTGGATTTGAGCTAATTGCAACTGCTATAACTGATGAGCTTACTGTCTGTCTCTGCTCTGAAGTATCTTTTGAGGACTGGTTTTTAGACGACGAAAGCAAAGAACCAATATTGCTATACCGCAAAAAGACAACTGCAACGGTGCCTATCAATCAAACAGACCATGTTTAGTAGTTTGTGGGGCTTTTATAGAAGAACAAAATTGAAGACATTAAGGAAACAATAAACAATCGACGTTATTACTGCTATTGCCTAAAACATGCAAAACAGATGGAATCTTTATGGAATACTTATAAAAATGTTTTAGAGACAATGAAATATAGCTTTATTTAAAACAATGTAACTGCAATTAGAAATAAAAATGTATGTTCACATTGGAATTTCTAATTACATATATGCATATATATTTTTTCTAAAGCAATATATGCTTGCTGCAGTTGGCTACACATGGTCTCATGAACTAAAATGGCTCAGATCTGAAGTAAATACTGGACCTTTCTGAAATACCTGGCTTGCTCTGAATTCTGTTACAGTAGAGGCAAGATGAAAGATACATAGGAAAAAAAGAAAGCAAAAGGTATTTTAGGATGCAGCACTCATGCATGTCATGATTTTTCTCTCTGGTACCAAGATAAACCACATTTTTAGCTACTGATAGATCGTAAGATTCACATTAGCTGGAAGAATAAAATTTTAAAAATCTTTTCTATGTTTATTAGGTTAGGTGGTTTAATTCCTAAGCTGTTTAAATAAATGTATTTCTTTTTAGTGATGACAGTAGTTGTAAGCCATTTCTCTGGCCCTCTGAGGTCCAAGGCAAGATCTAGGCTGTCCTGATTTTGGTACTAATGAATACATGTTCTTTTCCCACTGAGCTACTCTCTAAATAGAAAAGATGCACCAGTTTTTGGAGGAGGAGCAATACAGATATTTGAGGACACAGTGAAGCCAGTCCAAAGTCACACAGCAGATCTATGGAAGAGAAAAGGTTAAAGCTCAGGTCTCTGGTGTTAAAACCCACTGGATACTCACTGTGTCACTGGAAATGTTAGAAATATCAGTCTTGAGACAATAAAGGGGTAGGAGATATGGTGTTAAAAAATACCTTGACTCTTCTCTAGTTAGCACGGATCAAGCTCAGTCTTGGTAAACTGCATATTTGGTTATTTACTAGTGGGTACAAGTCTATCCAAGGTGTTTATTAATCCATCTAGTCTCTAACCTTAGTTTCTTACCATTGGAATGAGATTCCTCTCTCTTCTTTGGAAAGATCTTTATGTAGTCTCCACCCGTGTAAACATGAGTGTGAATGTGTTTCATGTGGTGTGAATCAAAAGCAAAAACCTTGAGTGCTGCAAAAGAAGAAAAATACTGTACAAATTACAGCTCCATTATCATCTACCACAATTTATGGTTGGGTTAATAAATATGCTATTGGATTGCATAATTACTGTGAATTTTAAGATTATAACAATGTGCCAGATATTTCAAGAAATATGCTATTAATATAGCATGTTTACTTAAACCTCTGTGTTATGTTATTTTCATGCATACATTTTGCTCTCATACTTTTTACTCTTTCAATGAAAAATACTGTCTTTTATTTACCTTGCATTAAATTAGGCACTGAAAAGAACAATGTAGGTTACTTTAGGAAGAGCTATTGCTTTATTAAAAATGCATTTCTGAAAGGGGCCACAAATCACAATTATGAAAAGCAAAGCACAAAATTCTCTACTGAATAGTAACATTTGATAAAAGCCAATTTTTGAAAAGTATATATTTTATAGTTATCTATCCATGCTACTAAATGCACATTGCACCATGAAATAATGATGTGTCTTGTCAAAAAGCAAACAAGCAAGCATCACCCCTCAGGACAAAAACTACATTAGAGGACGCTGAGCGCTTTACTTGGTTCGTTATAGTGCTGAGTTTCAATCACTCAGGATAAGAACAGAAAAAAAAGTCAATCAGGCCTTTTTTTAAAAACAAAACCAACAACAAACAAATCTAAAACTTGACTGATGGAGGAGTATCACTAAGCTAGACCATCTGCATTGCTTATAGCACAGCACACAAAAATAATATGAGCTATTCAATAGACCATCTGTCAGAAAATGTTTGTCAGGACATAAGAAATAGTTTTCTGTGGCTGGAGTTTTGAAAAACTTGTAGTTCAAGAGCTTCCACCATAAAAAGCAGTGGAGAGAGTGGGGTAATGTAAGCCTTATCCCAAAACAGATGTGTGGGGCACATATAAACCCCGTGGAAAATATACTCCTGCTGAAAAACAATAACAAAAAACTTTGATGTATGGGGCCAATTTGGAAAAGAGCTTATAGAGTTTCTCATTTTAGAACAAAAGCAAGCCAAAAATTCATCAAACTTTCAACATTGAAACTCCTCACCATTCTCTTTCTTAGCCTTTTTTCTCTCCATGGTCCCTTGGTCTGACTGGCAACTGCACTGCCACCAGAGGCTGGACTCAAATCCTCTCTTGACATTCACGGCCTCAGCTCTGTGGCCATGAGAACCTCTGCTTGCAGTCAGAGTGGTGGGGAAACGAAGGCTTTACAGCCGACTCCTGGCACCACTCTGGATCTGCTGCAGACCCAAGAAGTTCTCTGCACTAACATAAATCTGCTTCTACAGAGTTTATGTCATGGAACAAATCCCTTCCTACTTTTTCATCAATCTTGTAAATTTCATTTCAGAAAGGTGAGGAAAGAACAGGTGGCTTGACCTGCCCTGGGACCAAAGAAAGAATCTTTCTCATGAAGTCATCTTATAAACCAGTAAGCCAGCAAGAGGCACTGAAGGACTGTACTGAATCTAAAATAAGAAATTAGGTCATTTATAGTTTGGGTACATTCAGAAAAATAAAGATGAAAGAGTGACCATTGCCAAAGGAATCAGCAATGTTTTATTAGGATTTTCAAAAGCGACTGGTATTAGCCTTAGTTTGCTTTCATTGAAGGAATAGTAAAACTATTACTGCCACAGAAAAATCAGCAGAAGTTGGTGTGAAGACACCAGCACCAGAGAGATTGTAGGAGAGCAAAATGGTACAGCTGAGACTAAACAATTCTCCTCTGAAATTCCTCTTAAAATGAGAAATTTCTCTGAAAATTAAGCAACTCAAGATCTGACTCACTAGGTACTTAGAGGAATAAGGAATCCTTATTCCAAGTTCATTTACAGTACCTTCACTGAACCAAAGAGACTAAAATATCTGTATAGAGGAAATCCAAATTTCATTCCTCTGGTGGTTTTTTATGCATACAAGATGCATAGGATAATTTTGTGCGTGTAACATGAATCCAGATTCACTGTGACAATGTGACTATAACGAGAGGTTGAAAGAGAACCTTAAAGGACAACTTCCTGCAGCCACTGAAGTTTTTTCTGGGCTCTGGTCTCAAATGTTCAATTTTTGAAAATTATGACATGCATACTGAAAGTCAGGTGTCAGTTATGAAACTCATACAAATTAACACCTGTGTGTTTTACATAACACTATTTTTAATCTTCATAATTGTGCTGAAAAACTCCTCAGTGTAATCCACATCTAAAGTATACCTTAGATTAATTTTCTTTATCTTACCCATGTCACTTGCATTAGCATCTAGCTGTGTTGTCTTTTTGAAGTTCTGCGACATGAGAAGTACTGCTTGTTCTGCAGTATGCAGCAGCTTAGTCAGGGTCCGTCTTTGGTTATCTACAGGAAGAGCTTCCCAGACTGTAATTTTGTCTTTTTGTAAAAAATTGTTTACAGTGTTAACCAAAACCTGTAAATAAAAGAATATTTTCAAGTGGAAGAGTCATATGTTATTTGTAAAATAAGAAAAAAACTCACAACTTTAAGGCTTGATCCACTCACATTAATGGTTGTATTCTGAAGTGCTTCACTGTCAGAAACAGAGGGATGCACGGTATTCAATGACGAGTAAGACACTGCTTCGACATAGGAAATCAATTCTGCAGGTAAAAGCGGTCCCAAAGTATTTTTATTAATTTCTTGAAGCATCCCCAGCGGTGTTTTGAAATTACTAATCTGAAAAATACAAGAACTTGCATGTTAATGAAACAAGTAAAGTCACATTTTTGCAAGTGAAAGTAAACTCAATGTAAACGACTGATTTCTGTGAATTAACATACTGGCTTTTAAGATGTTTATGGATAAAAAGAGGCACTATTTAAATCAACAGGTTGACCTATAAAGTAATGGTGTTACACATGTCTGCTATAACCCTAACAAGCAACTATGATTAAAAAAAAATTCATGTGCTAAAATTACACCTTTTTTTTTTACTATTGCAGCTCAGTTTTATTTATTCTAATGCTCTAAAGTGAACTAGCAAATGTTCTGCCAAAAAATTTAAATGTCAGTGATATTGTTACTCTGTTGACTCTTTTCTGTTAAATTTTAGATGAAGAGGTGGGAGCAGATGGGCAGTATTTGTATATTTTGTGGTTGTTTTTTTCAGATGCAGATAATAAAGCATGTGGTTTAGTGAAACTGCACTGCCTAATTCACCTTCAGTGCTTCAGTTTATGAACTGTTAAATGCACTTACATAAAACAATTAGTTTAAAAAGTAATAGGCTACAGAGGGTGAGAAGAAGAAGAAGACTGCGAGTTTCAGTCTCATGGCTGAATAAGAAAAGAATTCTTACTTCATGATGCTGAAATCTAATGAGATTTTATCCATCAAACCCCCAAATCTGATTTTGCAAGATCCACAGTTTTCACTTCTGAACAGCTTTTATGGGGCTTGCTTCATCTTTGACTGCAGCTGCCAGAACACAGGCTAAAAACTAGGCTAAAATCTGACACATTGTCATTTACATATAATTGAAGTGTTTCGACTTATTATTTCCATTTAAGTTTAGTTTGACTACATATTTTAAAAGTCACTTTAAGATCCTGCTGTGGCATTTACGATGTCTTTGTACATATATGTGGTAAGGACGTATTATATTTAATGTAATGTACTACATTGTAGGTTAACACAGAAATCATGGTAATACAACGTATATCTTAAACTAAGCTTTAATAAAAGCCTTTAAATCAATATATTTCTGAATCTCTTATGTTTGGCAAACTGCTTAATAAACAAAGCAAACATATACAATTACTTTAAATTTATTTATTCTTATGTTTCATTTATCCTTTAAAGTTAGGCAATGCTATAGCTGTAGACTAATGAATAAGGAATTCATTAATATCTTTTAAACTTGCTTCAGGAATCCCTGCTTCTGGTGAAAAAAAAAATCTTGAGTTCGGTCTTTGAGTCTATAAATTCTGTACTATTTTACTTACTATTCTTTGAGGAGTAAATATACTAGCATACCAGAATGTTATTACTCAATTTTCTATTTTGTCACTTGTTGACATTACTTTTGCAAACTCTCTTGCTGCCTTTCACTCTGAACAAGCAAATAATTGCACATCAGTAAATGCAGCAGTGTGTAACTTCAGAAATGACAGAAACAGTTGAGTGATTACCACACTTCTGAATTTTTCATGCATCATGACTCACTTTGCTGGAAACAGAACACACAGATTTTCAGCAAGTTATTATCATGATTTGAGCATACAACCCAGTTCAAATAATTTGAAATTATCAAAAAGACTTCTGTAAACATGCTTAAGTTCAATTGTATGCTTCAAGCATTTGTTAAAAGCTCCTTAAGAACTATTATAATTTAAATAACAGTTGCAAACAGAAACAATTAAAGGATTTGGAAATTAATTTATAAACCAGTGCTACTTACTCTAGCTAAAGTTCTATTAATGTGTTCAGTTACACAGTCTTTATATAACTCACACTTTGGCTTCGGATTTTCTGTAGAAAATAAAAAGAAACTAATTATATATTGCAGTTCAACCCATATTCAATATATACTTATTGTAAAAGCTTTTGTCTAAGTGATACTCCAAACCACCAGCATTCTGAATTTCTGCACACAAGACGCAGATCTCCATTCTCAACGTCAGCTTCTAAGCCTTTATCTTGGCCAAAGTTACAGCACTGGACTGGACCCCGAGCTTTTGTTTTATGCAGGTAGAGCATTTGGCCCCTTTCCTTAGGACTTGCACAGATGAAGTTAAGAGACAGCTTAAATTTATAGAGAGGAGCACAGATCTGATAACTATGAGAAGGTAACCATTATTTCGAATGGATTTCATCACACTGTTTAGCAAAAATACATTTATGAAATGATTGTATTCTCTGGAAATGTAGATGCCACTGCCTTGCCTCTTTTTCATGTCCTGCTGATTAATCTAGCTGAAGATAAAGATGCACTGGTGGGTTTCTCAGAAGATGTAGCTCTATAATAACACATAAACCTCTATAATATCATGTACTTTGGCAGGAAGTGCCATCATTTGGCTTNNAGTGCCATCATTTGGCTTAAAGTGCAATATTCCTGTGGATGGTTGATAACCTTCCTTACAGGAGCAGTTAAACCCTCCATCCACATTTTCACATTTTGCATGATCTCCACAGGCAACAGTTCCTTCATAGCTGCACTCATCTACATCTGCAAATATCGTGAGAAATTGAATTTTTTATTAAGTATTTACAGAATAAAACCTTACTGCTTTGTCAATAATAGCCCTGCATACTGTAAGCAGTTTCATAATAAAATTTCATGGAATAAAAAAAAGCAAAAACTAAAAAGGCAAACTTAATGGCACAACACCTGCCAATTATAATACTCAGGGATTGTAAGGATAAATCATAATTGATTGTATTTTTATACCACCACTTTTATTACTACATAATACTGCATTGTTCATGTTTTAAAACCATAAGTGTAAATATTAATTGTATC
Organism: Brachypteracias leptosomus; assembly: GCA_013401335.1. Taxonomy (NCBI): domain Eukaryota; kingdom Metazoa; phylum Chordata; class Aves; order Coraciiformes; family Brachypteraciidae; genus Brachypteracias; species Brachypteracias leptosomus. Next base: position 13,365 of record VYZX01025981.1, read on the forward strand.
ATGACAAAATGCTTGGCATGATGCAAATAAGCTGAAATCCATTTTCCAGAGATTAGACTAAATAGATTTTCTCAACCTTATGATTCAGTTAGAAAAGGGAAACAAAACTGCAGCCTTTTCTTTTAAATCACAGCTTTAAAAAGATGCTACAAAAAATCACTCTATCCATCTCATTAATCCAAGATTTAAACTCTATGCCCTTAAAAGTGCTTGGCATGTCTTTTTTTTAAAAATCCACATTTAAATTACATTTGCCTAAAATGACTTTTGTGCCTCTAAATAATTTGCCATTAAGTAGACAGGTTCAGTAACTGGGTGGGGCACAGTCCAAGAACAAAACTGTTGAATTCCGGTAAGGGAATCCATGAATTGATCAATGTAGGAGAGCTGGGCACTGACGCTCTGGCAGGAGTAGGGATTATTTTGCATTATTTGGTTGGCTGAGGATAAAGATCAAATAACTCAATGGGGAAAGTAAACTGGGAACAATACCAAACAATTCTGAAGAATGAAGTAATGGACTGTGAAGTGCTGTGCTGGAAAGCAGAAAAAAGTGAACAGCTTTGGGACAGGTATATCTGATGGAAAGAGTTGAAAAATGAAGAAGTGATACATGAACAGATTTAAAGGAACAGTCCGAGAACTGAACTGAAGGAAAGTAAAGGTAGAGGGGGAAATGGATGAATCGGAGAGGAAGACAACCTAAGCTAAGAACTAGCATGACCCTGAATTTGGGAAAGAAACTGGTGAAAACAGAGAACTGATTAACTGAGTAGTGGAGGAGCCATATGGAAGTTAAGACTAGACAGACAGAAAGCAGATACAGGGGGCTGGGGGCGTATAGGAACTATATTTTACACTCTTATTTTGATACAAGACTGTTGTTGGTTTTGAAAAGGAGCAGAACAGAAAGGAACAATAATGTATGTAAAATGAGGTTGCTAGAGAAATGGAAAATGTGGAAAAGTGGAAAACTGTACTGCATGTCTGTGGACATATCTAGGGAATGCAGAAAGATATCTGAAGAATACCTGGGGGCCTATTTGGACTGCATTTTTGATAACTTCATAGAACATTCTTTACTAATGGCAAGAGAGCCTCCATAAATAATCAGATGATTTTTTTTTTTATATGGGGCAAGTGCAAAATGCATTTAAGCTTTAATGGAGTATCCCAACAGTTTCTGCATCCACACAATTTTTACTGTTTTGTGCTTGATTCCCCAGCTTCTTTTCTTCTGCTTGTAATCCTAGAGGTCTTCCTGAAGTTCAAGGTTGAGGTTGATGGCTAAGGTCCCACCTCATTTTCATATCTCTATTTTGCTCACTGAGCAGTGGTGCTGATTTGCACAAGAAATGCTGTGTTTTAAGCCTGAGGTTCAGAATCTCCCATTGAAAAGCTGTTCAGACTCCTGCATGGCACAGATGGAGAGGAGAGGTGGGGCAAGAGATGCATTTGCCCTCCTCAGCATGACCACCTTTGCTCTTCAGGGAGAGCTGCCAAGGAGGCTCTGTGTTTGAATGGGTTGGTATGAGCACTGAAGTTTAAAGTATGAGGTTAAATTATAACTCTCTGCATTAGGGCAAAAGTTCATTTCCATATTTAATGCCCCAAACTGCAAAGTTTTCTCTTTAAAGTTTTGCATTAGTTGTATTTGTACGGTTTCTGTGATCTCAGTATTCATAGTCATGGAGCTAATCACGTTATTCATCAATGAATCTGGCAAAAGTGAAGAAAAGGAGGGGAAAAAGCTTGATACAGTGCTACACACATGCTACCCCATAATTAAATGCTGTCATTTAAAGACATAAGGCTGAAGTTCTTATTCTTGGCATTTAAATAACCTCTCACATCAGTAAATTACAAAGCTCTTTTTGAAATAAGTGTTTTCCTGTCAATGCCCTGTTGTGTGACCCTGTGCAAGACAGACAAACTTTGAATGAATTGAAGTGGCAAGGGTAAAAACCATGACAATACCAGTTTGTATTAATAAGAACACGCATCAGCCTTATACCAGAGATTTCTTTAGCCTTGTCAGCTACATGGAGAAGGACACGTACATCTTAACCAGATACTCAGCATGTAATGCAGTGCTAAGACACCAACAAATGACAACAAGCTTTGCTAAAACTTACAATGACTTATAAATAAATAAACATTTGAATACTTTCCAAACTACCGTTGCTAGGTATCAGATTTCCATGTGACTTACTGATGCAAATATTTCAAAATTATTATGATATTTTGCTTTTCATTAACTTTTAGTTTGGTAAAGAATTTATTTTTTGTTATTGGGCAGTTACACAAATTTCCTTTCCTTTTGTACTTATGTCATATATTAAGTGTAATGGAGATTTCAGTGAGAAGTCAGGATTATCCAAAACAACAGCAGAAACTCAAGCATATCTTTGGCAAGTGGATGGCTATTTAAAGTCTGATGGAGACTCCCTGTCGAGTATATGCAGTTGAGTTATCTATATAGAATGAGTCCATATCATTAGTGAGGTTGGACAAGATGACCTCTAGAGGTCTCTTCCAGCCTAAAACATTCTATGATTCTATGCCTATCTAATTTAGTGTTTCCTGGAGAAAAAAAATCTCCTGGATGACAAAAATTA
>VYZX01025981.1:20968-37246 GCA_013401335.1 Brachypteracias leptosomus
TCACTTTCTGGCTTAATATGCAGCCATTCCGCTGATATTAAGAGCAGTAAGAAGAGAGTTTGTCAGCACTTACAAGCTCACAGGAGACATATCTAGAGTGAGACACAGTCAGCATAAAGGTGTAAAGGGCAATAGATTTATTTCTCATTTTCCCATTCCCTGAGGACTGTTGCAACATACAGAGAAAATTACCAAGAGTTTGAAGAAAAGAAAAATAGTTACAGTTCTTCCATTCAAAGGAAATCCTAAAGGATTGCATAGTTGTTCAGAAATAACTTTTTTCCAGAGAACTTTTCCTCCCCTGTAATCTTGAAAATGTTCCATCTAACTACTGCAGGAAACAGAGGCTGATAGATGGCACAGGAGGTAGGATAACTACTGATATTCCTCATTGCTTTTGACCAGACTTGAAAAATTACCAAAAATATCCCAACCAAAGCCCCCAAACAAAAGATATTTGGAGCATGGTAGGTCAAATGTTTTGGGAATTTTGTTGGTCCAAAGTGACCTGAATGCAGAATACTTTGTCACTCTATTTTGTTTTAATAATATGACCATCTTGCTCACAGATTGGTGAAACAAGGGCATAAAAAGGTGGATTGGGGATTTCCGAGTTATCTATTAGATATTAATTGTCTAAAACTGTGATATGTGGGTTAAAAATATTGCAAGCAGAGTCAAAAATGAAGTATTATTGAAAGCAATGGCAGCTGCTATGTTCATGGTGAGAAGTGCAACCCTGAACTGGAATATTGTCTGTACCAGTCCAAATTGAAGGAATTTTATATTCAGACTCCAAACTTCACAAATCTGAAAGCATTTTGCTAGATTTCTATAATTAACAGAAGCAGTATGAGAAGACTGACAATGTAAAGCTAGCTAGCAGACATTAATAACTTACCCAGGCAGGAGGTTCCATCATTAGGTATAAAAGTTTGTTGACCATTGCTGGATTTGAAACCAGGCACACATGTACAGAAATAACTTCCCACCGTGTTTGTGCAATTGGCATGCTCTCCACAAGGCTGAGTAGCATTTCCACATTCATTATCATCTGTCAGGAGATAAATTATGGAGAAATATATTTGCATTTGACAATTGAAGAAAACAGTAAAGTAAAAGCTTAATTTAGCCTCTTGTATTTTATTTATATAAGTTTTGAATGCTGAGCAGGCACTCTTGGTGTTTGTCTATATAGTTTTCCCATTGCCAAAGATGTAATCAGGTGTTCAGCAGCACTCTTCTGCCCTCATCCTACGTAAGTCAACAAATAAAAACACCAGCAGGTACTGAAGTGAATGGTTTAATTGGTTATTCATTTGGAATAGAGGATTGAGACTAGTACATGTTCTACCATAGTTGTATTTAATAACATTTTTTGCTGCCCAAAAATCTGTCATCCTGAGGATGCATCTGGGAATTTAGAACCATAGAAAACCAAGCTCAAAAGGATATTAAGAAGTCACCCACTTCGTTCCCTAAAACAAAACAGGATCAGTATAGCTAAAGCGTCAGGGTTTTTTTCTGGCCTGTTTTTGAAGGCCTTCTGTGGTATTTCTCAGTAGTCCCAGGCAGCAAACTTAAGTTTGTCCTACTGACTGACCTGAGTTTTCAAGTATATTGGTTTTTCTTAGCTATCCCAAAGATCTTAACAAACAGATGAGTAAGATTCATGGCTTGATATTTACCTCTTAGCAACCGCTGTGCAAGTCAGCATTTCTGTACCTGCAAATTTACATTATCTGTTTTACAGGGCTAAATGCCATGCCTCCAATGATACATGAAAAAGTAATCATATACACAAGTTTTAAGACTACTTCATCTTTTCAGAGCCTCTTCATGTGCTGTCATTGTGAGCATGGGGATACAGCTAGCTTGGTCAAAGGTCAAATGAAATCATAAACTCATGCTTGGAACTTTACAGTTGATCTTCTGCAATGACTCAATAAAACAGTTTCCTCTCCAGAATCTTCCAAGGACCACGTTGTCTATCAAATAATTTTCAGACCAAACTTGAGAAAAATTTCAAATGCTTCTTTATCCAGACACTACTTACCAAACTTAAGAGTACAGCCACAAGACTGAAAATTCTATCTTTCAAATAGCCCATTTCTCCCAAAGCACCCCAAAACACTGAAACAAATCAATGAAATTCTCCCAGAGAAGAAGACACTCTGTGTGGAGTTCTCTATTTTCTACATTATGAGAAAGGAAAAGAGTTAAAGGCTTCCCAAAGTCTACTGGGATTTTGTTCCTGTTCTCAAGTAAAAGGTACTCATAACATGATGAATGACAGGAAAGAATTCTAACAGGGAGAGAAATAACAATTTATTGCAGAAGAGGAACGATTAAGGAGCGTGACAGGGAGAAGAAATATGATTTCAGAGAACATGCCCAAGGATGAGTTTCAGAAAGGTGCTTCTGCTTTCCTGATAGTCAGTGTTCTCATAAGGTATTTACAGAGATAGGGTACAGATAAGTAAAGTGTCATGTAAGCTAGGGCAGTGGCAAGATTAAAGAACACCAAAAGCCGTAAAGCATTGCAGGAATACATTTCTGCAATATAACTTAGTCAGAACTCCCAGCATAACCCTGGAACAGGACATTTTTCAGATTTGAAGCCTGACATGATTCTGAATGTTACTCAGTTGACTCGGAGATGCAAATATCAATTCGGAACTGCAGCTTTCCTCAGGAGAATTTGGGTCAACAGTATCAAATGGATTATGCTCATTATAACTAAAATTGAAAGTAATTTAATGAGGAATCCAAGTACAAAAGCACTTTGCCAACACATCGACAATATTTATTCAACAGCTTTGGTATTCATGAGAATACAGCAAAGGAGGTGCATGATTTGGATCTTAAAGAATGCCATAGTAAAACCAATTTAGTTTAAGTGGAATTCTGATAGGGAATTAAAAATGTAGTGTTGATCCAAGTTCAAAAGCAAAGCATGACAATATGAAAAATCCAGTTTGGCCTGTGCCATTGCAGAGACCAGGCCTCAGGACACTACAAATCCTTGCAACAAGGTCCACTTAGTTGAATATCATTTGTGTGTATATGTTCGGCTCCTTTGCAATCCCAGTTGCACTTAATCCTGGCATTTCATGCTCCAAAAAAGTGGACCACCCTGCAAACTTGGTCTTCAGAAAGTATTATAGACCCTAGAAGACAATATGTGTTGACTTTGGAAAGCTCATGGGTTAATAATTGTGAAAGATGAGAAGTAGGACACTGATGACTGCAGAACTTCATTCAAAGTACAGGAATAAGAGAGATAAGGAAAGAAAAGCTACAGGATACATGCACAAACTTTTCTTTTGGATTTGTTTTCTAGGAGCTCAACTATAGTCCTCAAAATCCACCTGACTTTCTCAGATGGTCCAAAGAGTTTATAAGAAATATTAAAAAGAATCATACAGTGGTCATCAATAAATTCTTTATAATTATGCGTAAATAACTTTACTGGATTATTGGTGTTTTCCCTCGATATTTAGTACATCTGTAAGGAGTTTAATGGTGACTATATTGCCTTAGGAAGCTTGCCTATTAGGAGCACCTTTTGGATAATTTAAGAAAACTTCAGAACATTGAAGAAGAATAGCTGTAACTTACATTGCAAATACAAGAATGAACATTGGAAAGAATTAAATTCATAAGGAACTTTCTTTTCACTATTCCCACAGTCTAATGTAATACTGAACAGATTGTGCTGGAGGATAATTTACTGAACCACATCCTGCTTCCATTAAAATTAATGATGTAAAAGTGACTGATGTAAGCAGGCCCATGGCATTGCTTGCTATGGAAAACTACTGGGTTAATGAGAAAGTCAAGTGAGTAAGAAGTTTTCAAGAAAAAAGGGAGTTTCATATAGAGTTTGAGTGAATGTGTTTAATCTGCCTAATTTCACACAAAATATTTTACAAGATCAACAACGATGGCAAAAATATCTTCTAGTTCTCTATAAACAACTTGAACCTTTTCTTCAGAGAGCAGTTCAATGTAAAGACCAGGGCTTAAAGTAATTTCCTAAATTTTACATTGACTTACAATATTATTTGATTTATGATTTAAAGGATATCAGGAAAAAACAACAGGATATATAGATGGAAAAATGTTTTGAGTTTTTTAGTTTGGTTTTTTTTTAAGAAAGTTTTCTGTCTATACAGAAAGGATAATTTAAATGACAGCAAGCCTATGATCTACCTGTTTTGTTGCTACCTAATTTAATTATGGTATGTGCATTCACTGCTGGCACAGATGCCCATTGAACACTGCAGGCAGTATTTCAGGACTGTACATTCCTTTAATGATTTTTTTTCCAGTAACTGATGAAAAATTTCAAGAATTTTAGAGGCAATATTGGCCAAATGACAAGGTTAATTATTGTGGCTAAATGGTAATGCTGCATTCAAGTCTGATACAGAAAACATTTCATGAATATCTGAACTGTCTTCAGAAATGACAGCTAGGGAAGTGGGAAGCAGGTTGTTGGGTGGTTTTTGTTTTTTTTTACATGACAATTCTAAGATATTTGGATTGCTATAAAATCTCATCATTAGACATCATGACGTAAGGAAGATTATAAATAGTTTCCTAGGAAATTTGTGTTAAATAACCTGAAGATGGCTGGATACAGGAATGTGCATGTATATGTACCTGAATATTGGTAGGATGCTTACATGATATGGGTGTAAAATAAAACTGATTCTCCATTTTCACCTTTACAATTACTATAAATGTAATTATGGTTAGATGGAACCAGGTAGTATCTGCATGCAATCATAGCTCTACCAGTCTCTTGATAATGTATAAGGATCTTCAAAAGCAAAAGTCCTGAAAAGCTGATATATCCCTTCCAAACTCCCTCTTGAATTGAGGACGGTAATTCTCTATTAAAGCTGCTTGTGTTCATTAATATGAGAACACCATTAGTTTAGGATTGAGTAGCCCCTCTAAGAAGTTTGAGCATTGATGTGAGTCTTCACCTGTCACAGAAGGCTATAAATTGGATCCAGTCTTTGAACAATCACTCTTTCACATCAGGTAACATTGTTCATTATTAAGTAAAATGTGTATGAATTTTGTTTAGCATTGCTATAATACATTTTTGTATGAAAACTATTCAATTTTTTTTAAACTTTAAAGCATATGAATACACAAAGGAAGAATGATTTGTGGATGTCAGGGCCTTGATACAGTTGGAAGTTAGAGGAATCTAATAAGATTTTAGGAAAAAAAAGAGAGAGAGGAAATTTTTTTTATCAGTTTCCATCTTCTTTAAAGTGTAAGTTTTACCCTGTCATCTACCCTGGTTTAATACTGGGTGGTTACAAAATTATAACCTACAATAGGAAAATGCCGGGGCAACTACAGCTACAAAGTGACATAATTTGTTATTACTGTGACAAGATGAGAAAATGCTTTGAACTATCAATTTTAGATATAAGATTTTTGTAACGCTGTTTACATATTTTATATGAGAAATGTCATGACAGAAAGTCTTACGGCAGCAGATTTAACAAAACAACTTTGAAGGATTTCCATTGCACTGGACTCATCTCCATGACAGACTTTTTGACTTAGTTTTGGGGTGAAACTTGTCATATTGATTCACAATCACAGAATTGTTTTCTTTTTTTTTCTTTTAATAAATTTTCAAGTAAACTCTTTCTCCCTTCACGTCAAGTAACAAACAAATAAGACTGAAAATACCCAAGTTAAACAGAATGATTTGCGCATTTTCAGTTCTCATGAATCCATGCAAAATTAGATTTTTGTAGAAGTGAAATATTGTATTATAGAATATATTCTGGGCTCTATGACATTGAATGAAATTGTTATCAGTCATGCCAGTGGCCTTTATTAATTGGTAAATGACCTGACTGGAAAACTAGCAATGTTAAACTTGGAGTTTCGTCACTGGTGATAGGCAGCTGTGGTGGGATGGCCCAAGGCTGCAGGAGCTTACCACCTGGAAGTCCACCACCTTGGTGCCTTGGTGCTGCTCAGCCCTTCACTTTCATGCTTCAGGCTCTTCTGCAGAAGAGCTGGAATCCCCGGTCTTAGATCAAAATCTGCCAGTTAGACTTACATCTCCCAAGGCTTTCTACTGGGGCTTTGCAGAACACTTGAGGATCTTGTTTCTTCTCTTTTTTGGCAGGGGCCACAGTCCTGCCCCCCTGTCCTGGGTAATTGGTGCTATGGCCAATGTACTTTGCAGGCTCTGACCTGGATAACCAGCCAGGCTGGCCAGAGAGGCAACAGGCTTCCCAGGGCAGCAGAAATCTGGCTGCTGCAGGTGAACTCTTTTGACACCTTGACATTTCAGAGAAGGATTTTAATGAATTAACTCCTGACCAGAGCTTGAGTTTGATAACCTAAGTACAAGCTTAGGCATGATGCTGTGATTTTCAGAAATTTAATGAAAGCTTTATGTTACTAAGACCCATAAGCAGCTCATACTGAGGTTATTAGTATATACTACAATACACTCACAATTTATTCAGTGCATTGCCCAGATGACAAAAAAAGAAGCAATTAAAACATCAACAATTATTTTTGCCCCAGTCCAGGCCTTTGGAAACCAAGGTTGGAGGCATCTGGGGCCCACCTGTTGATCAAGAACAGCAGTGGCATCATTGTGCTGGGCACCAGAATCAGACACAGCAGTCTGAAAAGTGGACAGAATTGAGTAGGAAGGAAATGCAGCTGAAGTGGCTGGGGAATACATTGATTCATTGCATCCGGCTGTTCTCTCAACAGCAGCCTCTGCTGCCAAAGCTGCTATGGAGCCCCTGGGGGAAACTAAAACTACCTTTCCCTAGTGTAACCCTCATGGGAGAACAGTACTTGAAGTGTCTCACTTAACCCCTCAAAAACAAGGAAATGAAAGGCTTCCTGTAAAACAAATTCCAGTGCTACTCACCCTGCTGTGCTTATCTTGTCTGGAGGTCTCAGAACAGTGGGTGATCCTACATACATTTCTTCTGTGTGGCAAGACTGTGTATCTATAGCCATCACAGCCTGAGTTAAGAACAGCAATACCGTTAACAACCTTGCCTTTCCTTCCTTGTGATGTGTTTCCATTAATGGTAATTTAGCACAATTTGTTTATGATTCTCCAAAGATTCAGCGTTCAAGTTTGGTCTAAATCAGCATGAAAGCAGATGCTTAGAAAAACCTCTTGAGACTGCAGAACGGGGCTGGAAATCTCATTTAAATATGAATTGCTTTCATAATGGGCCCGATCCATCTTTGTCCTACACTGGGACAGGGGACCATGCAGTTGCTGCAAGGGAAATCTTGCCACTGCATGGGAAATCTAGGTAAAATTTTGTAACTCTCTATTTTCTTGCAAGAGCTCCTTGCAATGCCTTCTCAGGATGCATTAATAGCTTCCCAGTAGTTTTTAACTGGTTTGAACTTGATGGCTCTGCAGCTAGCTGAAGTCCTGAAGTCCTTATTTCAGCAAACAAACATTTTCTCTCATTTTCTTCACAGGTTGCATGTATATGCAGAGATGATTTTCGGATAGCAGTTCTCGCATGTCTGACTGAACCAAAGGCCTTCATAACAAAATTTCCATAGTCCCAGTTTAAGAAGCATGGCAGAACAGTCTGCAAGAAGGAAAGGCATGTTTCTATGTATTCAAAACATGCTCAAGTTGAGTTTCAGAGAGTGGACAAGGTTCAGAGAGGTTAATATATTACCTAAATGGTTTCCCTCATTGCTTGCTGATATTTTCAGATGTTACAAATTAAACATGAAAAGCATATATTATTGGGTAAGTGCCAGTGATGAAATTGTCATTTGTTTAGCCACACAGAACAACCTGTCTTTTCAACCTGCCTTATGAAGTATCAAAAAAAGAAAATCTGTAATTTGTGTTCATTCACATGTGAAGAATGAGGTGGGGGGGAATCTTTAAAAGTGCTACTCCTTGACTGGAAACAAAACATTTACCCAGACAAGCATCTGCAGGAGTTTGAGAATAAAAAGGAGCAGGGTGCTCAAATCAGTGAAACAGAAAGGGAGACTAAATAGCTGTTGAGTAGCCCTATCCCACCTTTTCCCCAGCACTGCCTCCTCTGGAGAGCAGGAGTCTGAGTGCACTGAAGACAGCAGTAATGGGCCCCCACTGCTCCCCCCAGAGAAGGCCTTAGAGCTGCCCTGACCTGTGAAGACTCAGCAAGAAGGCTTCAGAACTGTGCAGCTACAAGTGGGGAGCTTCCATTTGGGTATCCAAACCCTAAATTAGTATTTATTGTCTGTCTGATGCCCATTCCCTGACTGGATCATGAGGGGAAGACCTGTGGATTCTGTGAAGATTCACTCCTATTACAGGTAGAACTCACAGCGGGTCAGGCATCCCCTGCCGATGTCATGAGCAGGGTCTCAGGGAAACTGTCAGGGGTATGGGTGAAGAGCACAAGTCACATTGCAGCTCATGCACAAGGGATTAGGAGCTGCTACTCACTCTTCAGGGAAGCGGATCATGACCACCTTCACCTGGAGCACTCCAGGCTCCCCTTCTGCCTTCCTCCCAGGAAGGGGGCATTAATTCACCAGCTGAGCACCTGGCCTGATGAGCTGTTAAAATGAAACATTAAAGAAGGACAGAGATTGTGGCAGAGTAATGTCAGAGACATTAAGGAGTCACAAGTAAAATGGAAAAAATCCAGTATGAAGATGATCTGCTGGAGTTCTCAAACTGGCTTTGGATGTGAGGAATGATGACCAGATAAATTATCTAGAAAACTGGGTTATAGACACTGAATAAGAGGGCATAAAACAATAATCCCTTTTTCAGTTCCAGTCACATGCGCCTCGTGGTTAGCCATACTGTGAACTCAAACAACCCAAGGTTCCCATCTGACAGGATGTGAATGAGTGGGATGTCACTGCTCAAATCTAAACATTTTGGTCCCAAGCAAGAGATAAAACAGAAGGAAAACAGCTTAGCAAGCAATTTGATTAAAGGGGGCAAAAAAATTGCAGGCTGTGCTTTCCCATATTTCAAAAGAAAAGGAAGATATTTATTCAGAAAATGTAGCCAGGAAATGCATCACCACTTTACAGCTTATATATGAAAACCATTATGGCACCATCATGGTATGTGTAAGCAAGATTTGAAAAGGGGAGTAAATGAGAGACAACGTAGCTTGAATGAAGCAGAGGAATGTTAAACATTATCTGATGAGCTTTATCAACTCACTACAAGCATGCAGCAAAGGCTGTGATAAAAAGTAATGCTGTTCTGTCAGGATATGGATTTATCCTTCAATCACACACCAAAAAGTCCTGGGATCTTGAACACCACATAGCAACAGCAGCACTATGTTCCCACTGTGCCAGGGAGCTGGGGCTGGAATCACTCAGATGCTCATGGAGGATCATCACTGTGCTGCTCTGGGAGCCCTCCACAGAGCACAACTGGTAGTTTCACATATTTAATGCCGGTGATACTGTGAGGCTTGTGAGTTCACTGCACCAATGGCATGTGGTGGCAGTGGACACAAATAAGAAAGTACATGGAGTTCTGTAATGATTTATAAAGTAGCTATCCAGGCACAGAGCTAGCTCTATGTTAAAGGTACTTTTAATTGGAGTTGATGGGAACTATTAACTGTCATTTTGTTTGGAGTAGTTCGTATAACATATTCAAGAGCCAGAAACTAAGATGCAGTTGTCGAATTCCTCCTTCATGTAGGGAGGTATGTATGAACTAAAGGGCAAGGCTCAGGTTTATCTCTAATTCTGAAGAAGGCTCATGACCTGCTCCATCACTCCTTCTTGTGACAGGCTCTGAAACAGCAGGATTGCTTCTGCATTTACTTCTGAGTGATCCAAATAACAACATGCTCATGTTTGGTTTAAATTTGTGAAAAGTCTGTTTCCATAAGAGAGCCTGACCTCAAACTCACTGAAGTCCAGAGAGTGGCTCCCATTAACCTGCATTTTTGCTTTTATAACAAAGGGACAAAACCTGCCAAGAGCAGAAGTAAAGAATGAAGAACACATTGCTCTTCCTTTCCTCACCCCACATAGACCTAATTAGCAAGATGAAACCTCAACATCCTGGCAAGTCTGTGTCAAGCTTGCCACTCAAGTATTAGACAGAATGTAGTTGAGACACATCATCAGTTTCTTGGTTTGCCTCACTTGAAAACACAGAACTGAAACATGGTGAAGTGCAGCTGAACAGGAATACGTAGGATTTGAGTTGCCAGTGTGCAGGAAATAATGTTTTTCTCAGTGCAAACAGCAGAAGGGTTTTAGAAATTTCCCTGTTATTAAATTACATCATTCTCAATCCAGCTTTCACTGTTGTTGCTAACTTGGTTTTCACTGAAACTCATCCTTTAACTGTAAAGTAAAACAGCACATGCACAATTAGAATATTTTTACTAAAAGGAAAGCAAGCAGCACAGCGGTCCCTTACTGAGAGGGATTTGCCAGTGGTTAACTATACCCCCTGCAGAACTGAATTGGCAGCCCAAGTAGAAGTTCTGTTTCAGCACTGCAAATAGAACTGTATTTAAAAACAAAAATCCCCAACAAAATCCAGCAAAACTAAACAACCTATAGCTGGATGATATCTACATTGCAATTTCTTGCAGACTTTCCCACTTTTCCCATTGCATTTTTGATTTACCATAATGATGGAATAGAATTGGCACCATGAAAGTGGATGTATCAGAATGTAAGGCTGAAATCTTGATTATATTGTTTAAGCTTTTCTTCATTTTATATAAATGAATGCCATGATCTATGTATGCTGCATATGCCCCCCAATACTCCAGTAGCCACTGTATAATAGCATTCAGGAAATTAAGACTCAAAGTTGTTGTTCAGTTCCCAACGTACCTGGTTCTTGCTATTTCCAAAACTAATTTCTGAAAATTATTGCAGAACTTTCTGAACCAAAGTATATAACCTCAGTATGGCACATTCTGATATTTGCCTAAATCTAAATTTTCTTTTGCATATTACAGCAGAATCTGTAAACTGTCTTCTTGTAGAGGGAACAATTCCCTACTATCTGCAAAAACATTGCACACCACCATGCACCAAATCTTGAGATCCATCTAAACTGCATCCAATAGATATTAAATGCATCTAAAGAAAGGCAGTATAACCACATAATGATTACTCCATCCATATGTAATCCCCACCAACTACTAGATGGATGTCTCCTATGGCCAGTTACACCATCAGAGGTTGTGATCTCGCTGGGTTCAATGATGCCCTATCTAACAGCAAGTGAAACACAAGGCTGGAGGTCAGGATTAATATGAGTTCCTGCATCTCATATTTCCAGAAGAACTTCCTGGCCCTGGGGGGAGAAACTCTGTCAACTTACATTTACTACTTTAGCAGCATATTTGGAAGGGATAAGAAAAACTGAACTCTATCAAAAAAGTTTTTGCTAAATCATGACATAACTTGACTTGAGCTTTAGTAGGAAGTCTCTACTTGGACAACAAGGACAGATCTATACGTAGAAAGGACAAATGTCTAACTAGAAGTCTCTCTTCATGCTTTTGAATCTGCTACTTAATTTTTTTACTTTAACCTGGTACTTTATGAAGTGCAGGTGTCATTGTACTACATCACCTTCAATAAATTTTGTCCTTTGAAAAATTATTTGCTGTAACATATCTGAAACAGTATTAAGAACATTTCTTGCTTTTGGGTTTGAGATCTCTATTATATTCCATTTTGGACTTAAGAAGCAGAATACAATAAAAGATGTGGTAAAATTGCTTTAGAGAAGTAAGAGTTCAAACAACATGGAAGGCCATAAAACTGTGGCTACAGAAGCTATTTTTTTCCCATTGTGAAACAGTATTCATTGATTTCTGAAACCACAGGCTAATTATGCTCTGAATGGACAAAGTACTTTAAGGAGCCTAGTCTGAGCACCAGAGACATCGAGTTTATGATGTACTTTTGTCAAACCCAAGTTACAGTACTCAAGAGAAGAGAAGCCTGGTGAAATTTGATTGCCAGTACTACTTAGGAGGTTAGATAAGGTGAGCTAATGCTAGTCTATGAGATGCATGGACTTATATTGCTCTAAGTTAATATTAAGGTTAGGTCATTTGAAGAAGATAACACCAATAGCAAAGAGTAGATTTTTTAAGTGATTACTGTATCATTCTTGTCAAAAATAATATGTGAACCAAGCATCTTCTGTAGTGGCCCACAGTTTTCACGTGGCTTGCTGACAGTGTATTTTATATTAGCTCTGTTTGTAAGTTAGCCAATTTAAACGCTCTGGAATTCAATAGCTTCACTGCTTGATAATACAGTACTTCACAAAAGAAAATAATTTCAATCTATAACTGAGAAAAGCCATTAATTACTGGAAAACATCCAGTCTCCAAACCTGAAGATATCAAATGTGGTCTGGCAAGGAGGAGACAGACTGAGGGATTCTACCCAGAGGGAAAACATGACAGAATTACTTCAGCTAAAATAATGACTTCAACAATAACCACTGAAGTATTTCCAGCTACTGTCAATGCTATAAGTATTTAACTACATGGTGAAAATGTCTTAACTACCGACAGTGATATTCTCAGAGACTGACGACAGTGCTTCATTCCTGATAATGAAAGTCACTACAAAAACATATAAGGTTTGTTGGGTCTTCTCTTCCTCCCCTCCTCCCTACTGCCCCTCTTTCCTTCTGCTGTGAATTAACTCTAGATACAATGTTGCAAGTGGAATTAGAGATTGTAAAATTTAGGAGAAGTTAGGTCTGTGGTACTATTAAGGGTCAGTTACAGGGTCTCTGAGTTTTGGGTGATTACAGTCATTTTCTCATATTTAGCAATAGGATGAAAGGAAATGGCCTCAAGTTGCACTGGGGGAAGGTTTAAGTTGAATATTAGGAAAAAGTTTTTCACTTAAAGGATTGTAATGCACTGTAACAGGCTGCCCAGGAAAGTGGTAGAGTCACCATCCTTGAAAGCATTTAAGAAATGTGGTGCTGAGGGACATGCTTTAGTGGTGAGCTGGCACTGCTGGATTAATGGTTGGACTTGATCTTAAAGGTCTCTTCCAACCAAAACAATTCTATGATTCTAAATAACAGGCAAGTATCATCTTAGTGGAATTTGCTCACTTGATAAGTATATAACCCCCACCTTTCTGGAGCAACTTCTTCCAAAAGCCAGACTGCTCTAAACGCCAGATTTCCTCTTTCATCTCTCCTCCCTGAACCCTACAGCTTTGAAGTGATGGAGCTTGTGATCTTCCCAAGCCAAATGGTTTTGATAGCTCTTTCTGGACATTTCTTTCTAAGATACGCAAACCAAAAAACTACAGCTCCATGTCAAATGGCAGAATGAGTTACACCACTCAGGTCCCTTAATGAAATACGAATATGAGGGGAGTATATAGCATCCTAATTTAATCTATAGTGACATTTCCCTTACTGACTACACCAACAACTCAACTCTTCAATAGTTATTACATACTAGGTCAAAACATTCTATTTATTCATAATCACTGCTGCATACATAACTTTGTAATTTTCTAGTGAGGGTACTTATTCTTAGATACAGGGGCTAAGGACTTTATTATCCCAAAGATATTAAACACACTTAGTAGGCAAAAATATAAAAGTTCCATTAAAAACATATCTACAGTTTGGACACAAGTAATACTTATAACAGGGAATAGTGTTGAAACACGGCACAATTCAGATCTGAAAACACTTTCAAGTTTGCCTGTCAAAATACAACCTGCCACATAAAGTGTTATTATGTGCATTTTATGCCAGAGAGTACTGACAAGTGGGAGGGTGTATATACGTTGTATAAATACTGTGTATCTTTTGGCAACTGGAGATACACCTGTTGCCACACTGGAGGGCTGCATGGAGCTCAGAGACAGGTCATACCACAAACAGTGATGCTACATTAGTGTTGCTCTCTAGCCAGGCTAATTAGTCCTTTAAACACAGTCTCTAGTAGTCTGGACATAGCACCATGCTGGATTGCCACACTGCTTGCTATTGCTTGGTTTGGTTTATCCAGTACTGCGCTGTGTCAGCTCAGACAACACGCGGAGACAAAGCCTCGGTTCCAAACCACAGAGAAAACACTGCTGCCACTGATTAAAGTGAGGGGTGTAATTTAAATATTAAGAAGGCAGAAGCTACAGAAAATGAGGATTGTCACAAGGTATTGAATAAAAGCATGTAAAACATGACAGATGCCCACAGAGTGCCATACTGGGGATCTATCAGAGAGGGAGGCATTGCAGAAACATTCACTCATAGTTTTCTAAGTATTACTAACTACAAAGCTCTCAGTTGGAAACGCTAAATACTTGTTTCCCAAGCAAATCACTCAAGAAGAAATATAACTTCCCTTCATTTATTGAAATAAACCTCTCAAATCAAGTGCCTAAATCTAAGTTCAAGCAAACATAATCAAGATAAACACCTTGATTATCAAATAGAGTGAATTTTTAGAAACATTAAGAAGATTTCTTCAGTATCCCTGCAAATCAGACCACTTATTAGATATGTGAAGTGCTGCATGCTTCTTTTTTAAAAGTGTTGGACAAGAAACTGGCTTAACGAAAAGCAACAGTAAAGACTCTCACTTTATTTTTAATCCGGGAAAACTATTACATCATATATAAAATGTTTTGTTCATTTAAAAAAAGGCATTGCCTTTTGTCCTCTGTGCCTGTCTCTGGATGTACCAGCACAGGCAGTTCTATAGGGTATCCTTAGTTTTGCTGCAAAAGTCCCACCTCAGTCAACATACTGATGATCCCAGAATAGTTTGTTGGGAAAGGTTCTCTGGCCTCAGATTTGTTGCAAACTTTATGTTGTAGTAAGCATTAAACATTTCTTTTGTTTATTCAGTCAAGTGGAGCAGGTTTACATCTTATATCTAAATACAGATTATGCACAGAGAAAAGTAGTGTTTAAAAGACTTTTTTTTTCAAACCGTCAAGCGGTTAAATATGAAAATACTGGATTAATGCTCAAATTGTTACTCCAGATGCCTTGGCTCCAGTTCAGGCACTGTAAAGTTCAACCTCCAGGATGTCCTCCAGAGAACCACTAAAAGATCTGGGACAGGGAACAGCTGGAGCCAGGGAAAAGGTTATATTGGGCATGGGACAGCAGCACACACTGTTGCAAAAAGGTAATGCTGTGCTTTAGAAAGGCTGACATTTTACAGAGGGCTGGATATTGTTGAGAGTAGGGCTTTAACAGTCCTCAAGTCTACCCAAGATTGTGAGTAAGGAAAGGGCTTCCTTTGTGATATCCATGTTACATCTGTTTGAGGCAAGAGGTAAAGTTACCCTGTGAGCTAAGGCCCAGGAAAGAAGAAGAAATTGTTTTCAAAACAAGTCCACTTTTAGGCCATTAAACTGCAAGATAATGATGGGTTTCTTGAGGAGCAACAAATTCTTTAGAACTTCATTTGGTGCCTGTTTTAGCCAAAGGCTGCACTCTTGCATTATTTTATGTTTAAACATACTCTACTCTGACAAGCCTCTGAAGTCTTTAAAGTTGTCTCATCTTTACTGCAGACAGTGCTTTGATCTCAATGCCAGAAAAGGTCAACACAAGAACTTCAGAATTAAACTTGTTTACATCCAACATACAATACGAATATACGAATAAGTGAATGTGGCAAGGACATCCCAGGCAGATTAAATGAGGCCATGTTTTCATGGTTCTACTTAACATGTTTTTGTTTTTGCCAACCATTGTGTGAGCGATGTCATCATCAAATTCAATGAAATTTGCTTATTGAAGCGCCTTCCCCCTCAAAATGTTTCATCAATCATAGCCCAGAAGGGCTCTGTCATAGCATAACTGCGGCTTGGCATACCAACAAAGAGCATCCAAACATCCTCAGCTTCCTTATCTATACAGTGGGCAGAGATGACAGCCATTTTATTAGCTGAGATATTGTTACCCCCATCAGATAAAATAGTGTGTTTTGTTGCTTTGATGTTTTCTATTACCATAGCAGAGCTGTCTTTTTCAACTGCATGTTTAAGGAGTAACTGCAACGGCAGCTTATGTTCCTTCACAATAACACTGTCTACAAACATCTCACAGAAAGAGGCAAGCAGTGTACTAATCACACTTTGTCAGAAAGAGATGGGAAAAACAAATAGTTTCTGCTGCAGTTATTTCTAGCCAAGACATAATTGTGGAGACATCTCTCTTGTCTACATTTGTTTCCTTGAGGAACAGAAGATCACCAGAGAGTGAATTCT
>VYZX01025987.1:3416-14425 GCA_013401335.1 Brachypteracias leptosomus
TAAATTTTTTTTTTTTATAAAATTGAGCTTGACAGCACAGGTCCTTCTCTGACGTTCCTTTGCTTTGGATTAATAGATATCATAACAAATAGAAGAGATATACACGAAAAAGCTCAGATTTTAATCTGCTACAGAAGCTGTGTTTGTTTATATCCCTCCATAAAGAGAAGAAAGACTTGGAAAGTACAGTTTTAACTGCTTATCTTTAAATAGTGTTGCCATGACTTTTGAAATGTAAGATTAAATCTGTGACGTGCTACTTGGTTATGTTTATTAGTTGAAGATCTCCTTAGCTCACATTTAGTACATAAACTGGAAAGGAACAAACTTGGAATCACCTGCACTGTCACAGACCTTATTGTGGCCTTCCAGTATCTTAAGGGGGCTACAAGAAAGCTGGGGAGGGACTTTTTAGGATGTTGGGTAGTGGTAGGACTAGGGGGAATGGATCAAAACCAGAGGTGGGTAGATTCAGATTAGACGTTAGGAAGAAGTTCTTCACCATGAGAGTGGTGAGACACTGGAACAGGTTGCTCAGAGAGGTGGTGGAAGCCCCATCCCTGGAAATTTCTAAGGCCAGGCTGGATGGGGCTCTGAGTAACCTGATCTAGTGGGAGGTGTCCCTGCCCATGGCAGGGGGGTTGGAACTAGATGATCTTTAAGGTCCCTTCCAACCCTGACAATTCTATGATTCTATGATTTTCCTCACAATTACAGATGATGTCAAAATCTGAAATGAAGCCACCTCCTTGCGTCTCACCCACTGGGACAATCTGGGACAGTAACATAATTTGTGTATGTGTATTATACACACACATACCTTTGACATATCTATAAACTCTGTGTATCTATATGTGTGCACTCATATTTGTAGATGTAGCAAAGCTGTTTGTCCAAATGCAGTCCAGATTCCTACCTTTTGTAAGAACACACCACATCCAAACATTTCAGTGCTAATATTCTCCTTCAGAGTCTAATAGAATACTAGGATTTCAAGGACTTCAGAGGACATCCTGAGATAAGAAGAGAAGAACAAGTGAACCTTAAAAGAGCACCTATTCATAGCTTTTCAAATGTCATTGGCCACGAAGAATCATGTTCCTTCTTGGAAGACCGTATGGTTTGGTTTATGAAGAAATTATGAGACTATATTTGTTAGAATTGAGTTATATATACAATGATAATCTTCTTGTATGCAAGTGGGGTACAGCAGTCTTAAAGGGCAAGGAAGTAACCCATATACCTTCAACTTTGCTAAAGAAACATGAAATAACCATATAAAAAAGAAACATCCTTAAAAATTTTTCTCTTGTAACTCTCTGTAAAGAAATTATGTTGTCTTCATTTTACAGATGAGGAGAATTGATATGAAGCCTCAAGCAGGAAAATGCTAAAGCAAGTACCTATCTTTAAGCAGCATTCTGAGCTTATCTTTGAAGACCTTAGACAGTAATTGACTGCAAATCTATAGCACTGCTGCTTGTTGAAGCACATTTCCTGGTCACGTTTATAGACCATAATCACAGGACTTTCCTGTCTTAGTAGAAAGTCAGTTGTCTCTGTATCAGCAATTACTTGACACAGCCTGATTAACCCTGAGGCATTACGGAGCCAAAAAGGGAAGTAGGTAAAAAGATCAGCAAATCAAATATTTATGAAGTGTAATTCAGCAGCATGTACCACTGTTTCTGTAACACCTCTGGTATTTTAATAGAACCTTAGATCAGAATTTTGAACGGTGTCTAAGAAAAGTCCACGAGGATAAAGACAAGATGTGTTGTCTGTTCGGTTGTGCATCAAATATCTTTTCAGGCCAGCAAGGAGGAAAAATCCTTTTGATTGAAACATCAACATATCAAGCAAACTATGGTTTTGAGGGTCAGGAAAACATTGCCTTATCTGTACTATGGCAGCTGCATATATATTTTATTGTTTCTAGTAATAAATTAGAGGCTATGTAGAAGTATAAGGGTGGCCTTGTGTAAAAGGGTCAGGGAGGTGGTCTGCTCAATGAGCTTGTTTTGTGCAGTAGCACCTCTCATAGATTTGCAAAAAGGCAAATCTATACTATCTATGCTATACTATCTATAGTATAGTGTAAGTGGATTTATAACAAAACATTTAAAAACTTTGAGGAACATGCTACAACTAAAACCACAATGAATATATTTATGATCATGAATATGCAACCAGCAGCTGAAATGGGACTTCAGGAGTACTGCTGTGAATGTTTAAAATCGTGGTGTCGCGTAAAAATATCTCTATCTTTCTATACTAATCTTTGGTTCCAATATGCAGCTTTGAAGTGCTGGGGGCTGGGGGGAGGCAGTAATTGTGCATGACTGGCAACAGAGTCAGCTATTGCCCAGAGGCAGTGTGAAGAAAGAGTGGAACACAAAAGCAACTAAGAGCTCACTAGCAATAAGGATTGGCTCCCTCTAACACTTTTTCTTACCTCCATTCACATAAGTGGCTGGGGCAGTGGGATGATGTTCCTCTGCTAACTAGAGGTTGTCAAGAGCCTGTGTCTTAGGAACTTTACAGCTCTTAAAACAGTGAAGCTGGAATTCAAATCAAGGCTTTCTTCTAGGCTTATGCATATAAACCTACAATGACAACATTTCTATTTAACGAGGATCACCCAAAGCTCAGGTATCCCATTTTTAATTTATTACTCTGATTTTGTTCAGTTCATACTTTGGGATATTAAGCAGTTAATCACATCTTAATGCCTCAAGCTGGAGATCCATAAAATAATATGCTGTTCCTGACGAGGTAGAAAACCCCCAGAATAAATGACCTCCCTGTTTGTTCCATGATAAATGCAAAGATGGAATCCAGTCCTTCCCTGTGCTGTCTCACCTTGGAATTGCCACCTTTACCTGCAACACTTTTCCTTACTATCACTGTACCTCTGTGCAACACTAGGATAAAAGTCCTGTAGACAAAAACCTCCAACAATTTGTGATATTGATTCACATGCAAAACCTGGCAAGAAAAGCATTCCTGTCATGACATGGTTAAAGGCTAAGTTAGTACAGGACGGGTTTTTCAGCCAGTCAAATATAGGAGAAAGTATGGCTGGGGGATGCGTTAGCTTAGTGTGGGAGAGGAATCCAGGAGCACTTCTGAACTCCAGATTTGTAGGGTGGTTCAACGACAGTAAATTTTGTGAGGCCTGAAATGCTCCAGCATGTGCTTTTCTCTAGCCACTGGCAAAACTATCACCTTGTCCTTCGGGTGGATGTCTTTTGTCCATGACTCGGTCTGACTTTGGCACCAATAGTGCTGCATGAGGAGGAATAGTGGGAAGTTATATTTGAATAGTGCAGGTTCTAAAGTCCCTTTTTTCTGGGCCATTTCCCTCACGGTAATGTGTACCTCTGCTTGTACTTTCCAAGGCCATTCTGCATTTTATGTCCCATTCCCATATACACCTTTCTCATGCAAAGAGTTTCTCGCTGTAGCAGGAGTAACTTATTTTAAATTGAATTATTTGATTACCTCCCTGCAGCTGTCACGGACCATCTGGAGCATGACATTTAAGAGCAGTAATGGCAGGATAATTCTTACGGGAGCTTTCTTAGGTGATTCCAGCCCATTGTCCAGTGGCTTAAGTTTGTGCATTCTCCACTTGGCTGTATGTGTGCGTGGCTTTTAGTATCCATAGGTGTTACTTCATTGAGATGTGTCTGGTTTTTAAATACATGAAATGTTTATGTATGTAGATCTTGTGCTGGAATTCTGCTTAATTCTCTGTAATGATTTTAACAGAATGACAGGAAAGTGTTTCCAACTTTCAATTCAAGAGAACATTTTAACATTTCATAAGCTCCATGTACAAGCTTAAGTGCTGGCACAAATAGGAGTGAAAACAAGGAGTTTCATGAGGTAGAAATGTGTGAGAAAATGGCAATGGTGGGACTGGTGCTGCATTCAGCTGGTTGCTGTGTGCTTTGCTATCCAGAATGAAATACTGCCCCACTGATGTATGGGAAAATGTAGATGAGCTGGGGGCTGGGCTTTAACTCATTCAGGTGAATTACTTGGAATGACATTTTTTATCTTCAAACTCCACATCTCTGTGTTTCTTTATCTTTTTGTTCAGAAAGTGTTCAGATTGGGTTCCTGTATAGTTCTTGATTATATTTACTTATAAGTATCTCTGATCTGTGACTTAATTAGGATTATGACATTTACAGATTCTTTGCGCAGTTCTTAGGAAAAATCTTTGCTTGGATACAAGACTTTTATGTAGTAGTGATGCTGAATCTCTGTTTTTTAAATATTGGTTTTTACTAATGAAATTTAATCTAAGAGATTTTAGAATTTCCATGCCTTACTTCTAAAATAAATAAATAAATAAATAAAGGGGGAAAAAAAATTGTGTTTTTGAAAGGATCCTTAAATTGAACTAACTGAAATGTCTTAAAGAGCCTCTAAACTCGAATGGTATTTGTACTAAGACATTTTAATGCTTTAAAATTTTCAATTTTTCTTCTCTTCTTTTTTCAATCACACTGTTGCATTCTATATTATGCAAATTATTGTGTCTATTTTATGTTTAGATCACTTCATTTTACTCTGAAATGTGTTTTATTTCAAAATCTCAGCCTTTGGTCTGGTTGATGGTCCATTTTCCTGTGAGAAAAGAAATTGCAGGATTAGGCTGTGGAATAGCTCCTGGAATTAGCTCCATAAACAAAAATTTATCTCTGGCTTCATCTGTCAAGTGTATTTATCTTGAAAGAAGGCTTTGAGGAACAATTAGCATTTTGTTTTATAAAGTGCCATTTCTCCTGTTTGAACCTGAACTGTTTTGAGGAATTTTATTTAAAAGTATCCAGAAATTAATACATAGGAAGCATCAATCTCACTCTGGGTACTGCAGATCCTACTAACTATAGTGAGGGAGTCACAGAGCTGATGTTCCAGTTCATTATGAATCATAGAATCATAGAATTGTCAGGGTTGGAAGGGACCTTAAAGATCATCNCATAAGGTAGTTTTTAGTCCTTGATTCAGTAGCAGTGCTCCACCAAGCTCCTCATGTGCTGTTCTGAGCTAAATGCAAAGTAGTAGC
This sequence comes from Brachypteracias leptosomus, assembly GCA_013401335.1. Classification (NCBI taxonomy): domain Eukaryota; kingdom Metazoa; phylum Chordata; class Aves; order Coraciiformes; family Brachypteraciidae; genus Brachypteracias; species Brachypteracias leptosomus. Next base: position 8,500 of record VYZX01025987.1, read on the forward strand.
CAACGCATTTTCCTGTTCTACAAACCAAGGACAAGGGCTTGAACTGCAAGCTCTGGAGGCAGCAGCAAGGATTGCCTTTGTAAACGTGTTTTGATTAGAGCTTCTGCAAGCTCTTTGGGCTTGATTTGATTTACTGCTTTTTTTTTATTTCTCTATGTAAAGGTTCTTTAAGATGAATGAAAAGGCCCTTAGAAAACGCAATGTCTACAAGGGATATTGCTGATGAGTTCACTGCTAGCTGAGCTGGGCTAATGGCTTTTTTCTGCTCAAAGGGGCAATCCCTCCCAAGTGACAACTCATCTCTGAACAAGTTCAGTTTTCTGACCCAGTAGGACACAGTTTCTTTTTCCTTTGGGCAAATGGGTTTTCTGCTGCTTTAGTTAATTGAATCGGCTTGGCTATGGGCAGTATGTTCAATGAGTGCCTGAAATGTCGTGACAAAAGTGGCAGCAGGACATGATTCAGGGAAGGACAAGGGTCAGGTGATGGGGGAAATAGTGGCATGGAAAGCTGTCTGGAAAGCCATTGGTTTATAGTAGGAGCATACTGAGTCCTGAGCAAGTCTACCAAATACAGCACAGAATGGAGCCTGTGCTCCTCTGCTCCTCTCCTCACTCAGCCTCCTCTGTAGTAGTAAAACATGAGAATCAACTGTATGATATTATTTTATGATATTAGTGCTGATTCAGAAAAACCCATTTGCTTCTTTAACTTCCTCTTTTCCATGAGAGGGTTCAATGTTGCTTTTTACACCGTTCTCCTCATAAAACCCCCACACTTTTAATCTATTCCATGGATTAGAGCTTGGCCATGGGGGCATGATAGGTGTCACAGTTACATATCCCTTAGATCATAAAAGCAGTGGTAAGTATTGGGGGGTTTTTAGAACTGAAATTCACAGTGATTGTTTTGTTGCATTCTCGTTCAGCTCTATTTTACGATTTTTTTCTTTCCTATTTTCCAGTGCACATCATTGAGCATTACTGGCATGACTTCCGTTCACATCAGTGGGGTGAACCTGAATCCCTGAAAATGCCTATAGAAATTACTTTTCTTATTGCATCCTGTATGAAATATAGTGATACTGCCTTTTAAAGAAAAAAAAAAATCTCTGACCTAGAGACAAGCTCTTGGCAAAGAAATAACATTGCCTTATTTTCTTTCTCTGCTCCCCTTATTTCTTGCAGACATTTGGGAGAAATCAGGACTCTGAAAGAACCAGATAAATTTGAACTTTCCAGGTCTGTCATTTTGTGTCATCTTGGCTTCAGTGCACTTGACTGACCAAGTAAAGAATGTAAAATCAAAACAAGAAATTCAGTATTATCTATATATCCTATTATATTTTTCATCACAGCAAAAGGTGTCGTGACTAGTGGGAGCTGATAGGAAGATACATTGCTGCCTGTGTTTCTCCGCTTTGTTGTTAGTATCTGCTTTCTCAGTGGTACACAAACAACCTGATGGAAATTGCACAAAATGTAATTTGCCAAAATAAAAACTGTAAAAGCGGAGTCCTGTATTTTCCTCAGAATCAGAAGGTCAAAGAACCATTCTTAGCATCATCCCCACTTTAAATAGAGAAGGATCTAATCTTGTTATCTATTGTCCATTTTATTGTGCACAGTACTTGGATCCCCTCTAAAGATAACCAGAGAAGTCTGCCTTCGTACTGCAAAACATAACAGAAAGAATATCATTAAAACAACTTTTGTATAATTGTGAACCATACAATTTAGAAACAGAAAAGCTGTTTGTACTACATCTACATCTTGCCAAGATTGAGTTTTTCCAATTGGATTGTTTTCCTTAGGGAATATACTAGGAACAGTTCTGAAATTTATACTGTGCTACTATAAAGGACACATTGTATCCATTTTCTCTTCTAATCAAACTACTTTTAATTACCTGTGATCAAGGAAATTTATATGTTCCTGTAATTGTAAACAAGTTATTTTCGCCTTGATCATTACACCTTAAAAACAAGCACTTATCTTAATGTTCTCTGTTGATTTGGATCTTTTTTGTTATTTCCTTTTGTTTGTCTCTAGTTCAGAGTGCTTACATTATGCATGGTAATGAATATCTAAGGACTGTGCTTACCAGTGGAATATTTACTGGCCACTCTGGGTCTCTCTGGCTGGTGCATTCCTGATGAGGTATAAAACCAGGAGCTTTTCCCAAGCAGACAAGAACCCTGTTTGAACACGAGTTCAACAGGGTTTCTGTAGGTTTTCTGAGTGATGGAGGAAGGAAAAGTAACAGGTCATCAGCAGGAAACCTTCCTTGTTCTTTTCCTAACTGGCTTGATTGTGTCATCTTCTTGGGCAGTATTTATTGCTAGCTATTAAAAGGCCTGTCTTCCCCTTCATTCTGATGTGCAATGTCTGTTAGATAACAGCCTCCACCTGCATTTCCTTCCTCTGGCTTCCTCATTATGTCGAGTTCTAAACGTGTATAAATTACTGTCAATGTTATTTCTCCCCAGCATTTCTTCTCCTTTCACTATACAAATAGTTTTGCATTGGCTTTCATTTCACAGTGACATTTCACTTGACTATCTCCTCAGTACATTTCTGACATTCTAACTTTTCCAGTCTCCTTCATATTAATATCTCTATTCTTGCTTCTGTTTGCATCACTGTTCTATCTAGCACCAATTAAATGCATGCAATTAAGGTGGTAGTTTCACACTTGTCAAATAAGTGAGTAGCTCTGCTTAGACATAAGAAATCCACTCAATTCAGATTTCATAAATTGATATGTTTTGATTGCAGTTTGTCAGCTTCTGAGGTTAATATGTCAACCAGGTTAAAATGCATTTTTTCCTTTAAACAAAAGGAACATTAATGCTTTTCTCTTTTCTAGTACATTTTCCTACCACTTCACCTTCCCTTTTCAGGAAAAGTGATTTGTAGTGTACTAATGCAATTTCTTTTTATTTACCTAGGAGTTGTTTGTTGTTTGAAAAAAACAGTAATACTGGGTTTAGTGAACTCTGGGGTTTAAGGAATATTGTGAGAATGGGTCAGAACTACGTGCTGTGCCAGTTTGCTTTTCACATGCAGTTGGAAAATAACCATCTCACTGGCATGTGAAAGCCCCCAGGAGTGTATGGGCAGACAGGCAACTGGACTGTCTGTTTCACAGGCATCCTGGGGGCTGCTTAGCACATCAGAGAAGTTACCTGTGACACAGGGGGGCAACAGTAGTGCCACAAACTAGAATCTCTATTTTTTTTTTGCAGTTAGTGTTCAAGCTCCTCAATGCTGGCAAAGCTTCTCGTGCTGGTGGTGTGATGGCACTGGAGGTGCTGTGAGCTGTGATAGTTTTAGTATTTGCAAATCTGGCTAATTTTATAAACTCATGAAAGAAAGATTGGATATAAATGAAGGTCTGATGATGAGCTATACAGGCAATAGTTCAATTTGTATGCTAAACTAAATTAAATTATATTTATTATTTCCCTCTAAGTTATGTTTGTCATGGAAATAAAAACATAATTTTCTTGATGTCTCCAGTTATCTTACAAATAAGACATTAGAGCTAAAATGGAAGGGAGAAGGGGAAAGTGGAAAACATTGTTTACAAATACATGAACAGCTGTTTTGCAAGCAGAGAATGCCGCAGATTCCAATCATTAGCTCTATAATCTCTTGCAGAGTGAATGCTTGGCAATTGCCTTATCCTAACAACACTGTTATCAATATGATTCTCCTGCTGATCAGTGTATAGCTCAATTTATTGATGCTGGAGACTGTTTTGGCAGGATAACATATCAGGCAGGACATATTTGACAATATTTAAAAAGCTGGATTTAGTCAGGTAGCATCAGCTGTTTACAAGTTGAGATTTAAAGAAAATAGAACAGTTCTTTTGCTTCACTGTTTAGCTGGGTATTTCATGATGAATACTGTATATACACTGAATAGTCCATTCAGACATTTTAGTAAATTTACTTTGCTAGAGGAAGGCATCAGAATCCCCAGAGAGGCAAAATTATCATGGATGTTATTTGCAGTGTATTGGCTGTCCAATTCTATTAGTTTTTATTTTCATTTTACTACTGGTGAACCTTTCAGTCCTTTGCGTGGTGAAGAGGGCTAATGTACTTCATCACACCAGAAACTGTGAGTGAGTGACTTTCATCTACAGATAGCCTTAAGACCTTGCTAAAGCTGATGGGAATACAGAATAAATGAGGAATGAGAGATTTGGAGACGAAAGAAGCTACTCCCCACTATGTTAGGAACTAGAATTTTAAAAATGGCCTAAAACACCAATGAGTTAGACATTGCCCACGCTTAAGAGATTGTTTCCTGAAAGGCAAAAAAAGAAAGGAATCTAAAGTCAGGAACCCAGAGTCACAAACACCACTGTGGTATTTGAATGGCTCAGAAAATCAAGTCGAAAACACTGAATGTTGGGTAAGAAGCCAGAAAAAATGTAAAACACAAGAGTATGTCTCAAATCTTAGTCCTGTTCATGTGTCAGAAATTTATCTGCTTCCATGCATGGAGACTAAAAACCTTCCCAAGACAGATACAAGTTGACATTTGTTTTGAAAGAATGGAGCAAATCTTCCTTCTTTCCATTGAGACAGAGGTAGGCAACACAATTCCACCCAGTAATGTGTTTTATCTAATTATCTACAGTAAGTGAAGAATGGAGGAGAGTAAGAAAGGCTGTGTCCAGCAGTTAGGACCTTTACTTTATGGGGGGTGAGGGAGCGGAATCTTGTCTTCCAGACCTGCTTTCACAACCATTTATGGATTTGGGGTTCAGTTGGCCATTGAGAAGTACCTGGAGGTTCTGTAAGCATGAACCACAGTCTGGGTTTCCTCATCCTATGCTGGTGTCCCAGTTGGTATCCCAGCCACAAGAACATGGACTCAGGTTACTCCTACTTTCATTCTGTTAGATCTATTCTTGTAATGTATAGGATGTGATTTAATTTTATAATTTACAACTATTTGTTTCATAGACAGGTATTTTATATATATTATGTTAAGCATATATAGTGATGATGACAGAATTTCCATGTCGGGCTATGAAAACGCAAGTGAGCTGATGTCCTTCTTCTCACCCTGTTTCCAGAAAGATACAAGTGTGCATGTTTGAAAATGCAGCCATGGTTTGCTGAGGTAGGTACCATTCTGTGTGCAACACGTTTTCCTTTGTACTGTTGCCTTGTCGGACATGGTGTCTTTATTTGCTTCAATTTGTCCAGTCATTTGCTCTACTTGCATCATTTAACTCAGTCTGATTTCTCTAGAGCTTCTAAAGACTTTCTGGTGATTGGATGATGCTTAGAACTACCTTGTAAGGTATATTTAAGTACTTAGCTGAATCTAGAGCCTGATTCCTTTATCAGTACATACATTAGATTAACTATCTCTCCTTAGTCCTTTTAGATAATGATACTACTGGTGTCCATGCTACTCTGATTGAGTTTCTCAAGAGTTTCAATAAGCTGTTAATTGGGTTTCTTTTTAAAAATTTGTGCTTTTGCCATGAAAGAAAAAACTAACAATGAGCAAGATGCTTTAAGCTGATACAGTTGTTATTGTTAGAACATTTTTCAGGGCTTAATACTTCAAATAAAAGCATCTGAGCTGTAAAAAGTGAAAAATAACATGTAGGTCAGCACACAACCAGCAAACACACATCTCAAAATAAGATTTTGTCAGTTCAGTCAGGCTCAGACTTATTCAAAGAGTGAAATTGTCCATCTCAAATGTTTTTTCTGCTTCTGAAACATACAGATTCTAAATGGCAAAATATGTCTTTTTCTCATTCCTTTGATCAATAATTTTCTCCATGGCTGCAATGTCTCTGAGTGGGAATTTTAGTCCAGGTTAACATTCTTATCTGCTGACTGCCTGTCTTCTGTACAAAAAAAAAAATCAATATTGCTTACCTGAAA
>VYZX01025987.1:17380-38842 GCA_013401335.1 Brachypteracias leptosomus
CTCAATCTCTGTGACAAACACAGGAGGGTCTTGAGTGTTCCAGACTCTGAATTTTGTCGTATCTTTTTTTCTACTGGCTAATGTTGGTGATGAAGAGGTGAAGCTGAGTCTTCAATGACAGAAAGATTGCTTTGAAGAGCACAGTTTACTTCTGTTCCCATCAGGTGGGAGTTCAGGTGCCTCTTATGTAAGACTGAGCACAGTAACATGGCTAATGATGTTCTCAGAGCTGTCTAAGGAGCTGTTGAAAGTGTCCAACAAGAACAGCCTGCTCTTCTGTCTTCCAAAACATGACAACTCTTCACAGTAAGTTCACAAAATCAATCAACCGTATGCTCTAACTGTGGATGAGTTCTTTGAGATAGATCAGCTGTGAATATCAGCTGCAATAGAGTGCTTGGCTAATTACCACTAGTGAAAAGTGAAACCACTAATTAAAGGTGAAATCAGCTTCAGTGATTTGCTCAGCACTACTCTGGATCTTTTTGGCAGATGCTAGGATGGGATCTGTGGGATATGTTGGCGTAAGTAAAAGTCCGAGCTGTTCAAGTTTAGAGAACAAAGGAACAGAGGACGTGCTGAAACTCGTCGGTCAGAGACCTTGGGAAGTCTAAACCGAAATAATGAGATATAGAGCAAGGCCAGCTTTGAGGGAGGAAGGAGAATGGATTGCAGAACTGTTAGATAAGGAACTGAGCAGAACATTCCTGTCTTAGTTCGTTAAAGATGTTTTGAGAACTTACTCTGCAGCTTCTGATTTATTGCTTTATAAGATATAACCAATAGCAAATTGTTTATTGTATGTAACCCTCCAATCACNCATTTCTCTTCTCCATTCCACTGAGGGCTGGGGTGAAGGGAGTGAGTGAGAAGCTGCATTGTGCTTAGTTGCTAGCTGGTGTTAAACCTCAGCAGGTAGGTAGNACACTACTATTAGAAAACCCATAAAAACCTATGTACTCGAACAATAAATTAGACACCTTGCTTGCATCAGGCAATGTCCCGTCTCTTCAATCGCGGCAGGGATCTGCTTTTCCAGAGGGCACAAAGTTACATGAACTGTATGCTAATTCTTCCAGTTTCTCCTTGTTCATTTTTACACTTTCCAACTCTTTCAAAGGACCAGGAGCTCTGAAGACTGAAGCTTTTNAATAAAACTTAATGAAAGTGAAAATGTTTTAGATAATATCTGTCATTTTCGAATGGTTGCAAGGTCTAGCTTTATATAAAAAATTCTTGCACTGCTTCAGGAAAGCTGGTGATATCTGTTCTCAGATGGGAAAAAGGAACTTTTTAGCTTTGTGCAAATGGTAAATAAAATTCTTGGCAGCTTCTATTTCTTTAGTGTTCAGGAACCAAAAGCAAGACTTCCAAAGTGTGTAGCAGCCAAATCTTTTTAATCCACACCACAAAAGTTGCATAAACATGGCTGGTCCCTCCAAGTCCTTCCTCTTCTTGCTGTATACTTTGAAAAAAAGCTAAAGGCTGAGGTTACCAGCACAGTGTTTGGGAATAATGGCAGAGTTGCCTCTATTGTGCTCAACAAAAGCAGACACAACCAAGGAATTACTTTTCCTCTATTAAGTGTAATTTGCCTAAATAAAGATGGGAAATAAAGCTGAGATCTTCTGTTAAGTCTCTGTAGCTCTACATCCTCCCTAGTCATGAAGGATCCTTTTAAACAGTGGTGTCTGTAATGCCTAAACTGGTGGAAACCTCAACAGAAAATGTGGCAGTCATTTGCAACAGAGTTTTAAGAAGGCAGCATCATTTAAGATAAGTACAGTATAGGTTATTAATTTTCAAAATAATAAGAACAAGGTGGAAATATTTATTTGATACATTGGAAGTAGAAAAGTTGTCTGTTAGCTTGTGAATGCTTTCTCATTTTCTCTTGAGCTCCCCTACTTGTGCTCATCCTGAGTTGTCATTTGCTCCTCTGTGAAGTTGTGGACAGCCAGGGAACTCCTTATTGAGGACCACTGTGTAGGCACACTATGCTACTCATGCTTGTATCTTGTGCTGAAGAGCTTGCTAGCACATATGCCATCCTTCCTAATGTGAAAGGGAAAAATAGTCTCAAAGATTTTACTAAGGGTTGTTAAGTTCTGGTGGGAATAGATCTCCAGTGTACCCAAGGTGAGAACTGCCTACGGTTTTACAGTTAGAGACTTAGCTGCAGAGAGAGGAGAAATGAATTATGTGCTTACAGGGAAAACAAAGACAATTCTCTTTGCAAGCATTTTAGGGTTTTAGTTTTGTGGTTGTTTAGTTTTGTATTGCCTTTCCTTAAGGAATACAACCATTTCTAGTAAAATAATTGTACATTCTTGTTAATATTCTCTAATATTCTCTGGGGTGTATGTTTCGTAATAGTATTTTTTAATATCTACTTTTTATTTCTAGTGTTAGTAATATAGCTGCTTTCATAGAGAACTTCATGCTGTAAATGGCTGTGTCCATTAAAGGAGAACCTGGGAAGTAAAGTCTTCTTCAGTAGCATGCTAAGTGGAGATAATCCCTTTCTCTTCAAACTTAGGTTTTATTGATTTTTTTCTTTATGTTATTTTTATTTTTCCATACTTTTACAATAAGATGCTTTCTAGATAAAGATGAGGTTTGTTTCTTTCTTCACAGTTTGTTAACAGAAGATAGGGCTTAAATTCTTTCCATAGGAGGTGAACAAGATCACTCTAATGGAAGGTTACACAAAGTGCTCACCCTCTGTCCTCTTAACTTAAAATTGTTTACATGAACAGTATTTATAGACATGCATTTGCTACTGTAAAACTTTCTGTTGAGATGATCACCAGCTAAAAGTCATCAGAGCCAACGTTGATTAAAGGATAAATGATGACTGGATCTTGTTTATTTATTGTATATACACCAAATCTACCCACACATAGGGTTGTTACCTGCTCCCCATTTCCTAATATATATAGTTACATGTTTCTCTGGAGTACATAAATGCCTTCCAGTAGTACATTATTAATGCAACTTGTATCTGTCATATGTTGTTTACTCTTTTCTTATCTTCTCCATGGAAGGAAAGTTTTATTTGTAGTAGGTTTCATTTTGATACAAGTCCTTTAGAAAACAACTACCCTGCTGTGTCTGTCACGGAGGACACATCAAAGAAGACATTTTGCATTTAAAAAGACAGTGAAGTTTGTGAAAGTTCTTAGTTCTTTTCAGATTTAATTCCAGAAGTTTGAATCTGCCCCAGTGAAAGCTCCAAAGTGCAAAAATCATTTAGTTTTATGGTAAAAATTGCCCTTTCACCTGGAGAATGTAAAATAATAATAATAATAAGGATTATACTTTAAATGAGCAGCTTGATAGATTTTCACATTTCTATTGATTTGTTACCCCACAGAGTACACTTTTCAGAAAGGTGTGAAGACATGAGTGGTAGTCTGAAAAAAAAGCAAGTCAAACATACATGACCCTTGTTAGAAAGCTTTATATGCACTTTCAGGATGCTCAGATCAATCCCCAAAAGATAAATTTCTGTGAAGGTTCATGTTAGGTAAATCTCAAATCGGTTAATTTGTTTTGTGCAAAATGTTTGTCATGTTGGCACCTGTAAATTAATCCAGTTGGGGGCAGAAAAGGAGGCATAGAGGAGTGATGTAGCACTGTAGTGATGTAGTGTGTTTTAGATTAAGAATGTGAAATATTTTTAGCTTAAATTTGATAACTAAATTTAGACCCATCTATAAAATTGACCTGATGGTTTGAATTTTATTGGCTGCTGTAGGTGTGAGGAGTCCACAAAGGACAAAATTAGACAAAGGCTGCAATTATAAGCATGCAGAGAAAGAGAGGTTACATTTTCGTTTGTAAACCACTAAGAAGTGTCTTGCATGCATTAACAGTAATGGGTAAAAAGGATGAAAGCAAACCCACAAATTTTCTTTTGGCCTGTCTTGCCATTTAAATGGTGCATGTGTTGCTTTTCTATTGTGTAGTTTAGTGGGACTGTGACAAATAGGAAATGCACATTTATTGCACTGCTAGAATGTTTTTATTGCAAAGAGCTTGGTGTACTGCCACTAAATTTTATTCCAAGAAGTAATGACATTACTTTCTTGCGATGATGATTAGAAGACTTGCTCTCTGTTAGAAAACTGTGGTGATTGCTGCTCATCTTTAGCCACAGCAGTTTTCTCAAAGCTGCAAATACAGGGAACAGCAGCAGCTTCAGTTCTGAACTGGCAAATTAATCTCTTCCTTATAACTTTCAGTGTGAGCGATCATATTTGTAGTTGAACTTTATTGCTCTATTCACCATCTTAATTTCTTCTCTGTGTCTCTCTTTATATGTCTTTCTGTTTCTGTCTCCTCCCTTACCCTCTACACGCCCCTGCCCCCCAGATTCAAGTGTCAGTTTTTGGTGCTGATTCTGTGATTGGTGTTGTATAAAGACTTATCTATGAATTAGGAGTCAGATTTTTGTGGAGCTCATTAAACAGCCAGGAGTTCAGAGTGCTCCTGTTCATTCACCTAGTCCCCATATGCAGTGTCTGCCAAATGGACTGGACTAAATTCTTAGGTTTCCATTTAATTTCCCACTATCACTGGGCATTCTCTATAGTCATCAGGCATATTCTTGGTTCTCAGCTCCAATTAAAAAGTGTGTGTCTTTTATTCTTTCTGCTTAGTTTGTAAGCCAGCAAAATATTAATAGATAAGAAACTGTTCTGAAAATTAATATTTGCAATTATTCCAAAAGAAAGCACTACTACTTTTATGCATCAAACTTAAGATAACTTTGTTAGCAATACAGGGTGGATCTAAAAAGTAGTAACCAAATTCTCATATTCGTAAGTCATTCAACAGATATGTATACTGGAAGATAATGATCTAAAAAACCACTTAACTCTACTTAACCTCATTAACTACATAGGATATGTAGGGCTTTAGTTGTGCTGCCTTCAGCAGAGCTTGTGCTCAGAATTAAACATATGTTTGGGTTCCTTGTTCAGTAAAAATCAATTTCAGTCTGTGTTTAAGTATAATGAGAGGTTTAATGAGAGGCAAAACATGGTTAGTTCAGTTGCAACTGGGTTATACTTTAGTCCTGTCAGTGGTCATTGCAAGTTCAGAAAGTTAAAAGAGCTATGAATTACAAGCTTTTCCTTTTCATCTATTTTCTACTTCCTTTTAAACTAATGATCTGTGTTGGAGCATTAATGATATTGTTAGTAAAGTGCTAATATAACTATTTGAAGACTCTTGTTTCTAGGCTCTTTACTAAACAAAATAATGACATTAATTGATTTGGTGCTGCTTTGCAGTGAGAAAACTTGTCTTTTCAGGAGCTGCATAGATTGTGGGGGGTAGTGATGAAAGTTTGTTGTTTTTCTATTTCTTTTAGCTATTCCTGAACAGTGAATGCCGGTCTCTTCTCCAGTGGAAACCTCTAGACAAATGTTCACTATGGTATTAATGCAGCTTTGTAACCTAGATATTAATTCATGCCCAATACATAAACACAAGGTAAATATTCTCAGTAACACTGCTGCTTTTCAGAATTTCCTTCTTCGCATTTTTTTTCCACATTCCCTCTAAGTCGATTTTTCCCAATTGTGCATTTCATATTTTAGTTTTGTATTTTCCCCTCTATTTGAATCACTTTCATTTAGGCTTCGGTCTCCCCATTCTTCCTTGTTTCCAAACTTACTGGTTTTTGGTTAGTTTGTTGTTGTTGGGGAGGGGGGGAGGTTGTTTGAGGAGGAGTGTTTTGTTTTGTTTTTTAACAAAAGCAAAGGGTGCTGGAGCATGACCTAAAGAGACTTTTCTTTGCCACCTTCTCTGAATATGTGCATGGCTTTGACGTGTAGGAAGGAAAACCTCCCGGATGTCCATGGCACGTAAAATGCTGTAGCATAGAATGAATCATTTTCAGCAGCCTTGACAAAGTGGGAGATGTTCTGATTCAAACTGGAACCATCCACCTACTTCTGTTCATTACATCGATGCTGCACTGTTCTCTGCTCTGAACTCTGAGAATTACTTATCCACCCACATGGTTAATCTACAGAAACCATTCTAAAAGGTTTCTTCCTTACCCTATAATCTCTTATACTTTCTACCCATTTTGTGACATCAGCTAATTTACATTTTTTTAAAATGAAGTAATTTATGTTAAATCATAACAATATATGGTTTGGCTTGGAGTTGTAAAATTCTAAAAATTCAGATTTAAGTAAATCCCTACTTTACAATATGGATTTTATGTAATTTAATGCTAGTGATTATAATTAGATTTTAAATAGTTATTTCATATTTTAATTATCTGACTTCTTACCATATTTTTTTTATGAAAATGATTTAATTTATTTTAGAAACAAATAGTTAATAGTCTTTAACCTTCTTTTCTCTAGGATCTTCTTTCCCATTTTGTAAAGCCAACGAAATGAAGTGTCATGAACAATTTCAGAACAGAAGAATATGAAATGTTATTTTGAGAAACAAGTGTGAAATCTCTTGCATATGACCTTTTTTGTACTGACCTTTCGGTGAGTATCCATAGATCTCTCTCATAACATTTCCCCTGCTCTCTCTTCATTTTTAAAACAACTTTCCTATAACATGTTCACACTCTTGCTTACAACAGACCTGGTAGTCGCAGTCTTCCCAGCTGCCAGTGCTGGGAATTACGTGTGTTACCCATCTCTGCTCTGCTCTGAGGCTGTGTCTGTGCTGCTGTCCCTGCTGTCCATCCGGATAACACATCCATTCCCCAGGGCAAGGTCGTTCTACCTGGAGCTCGTTCATCAAAGCAGGCAGTCCAATGTGTTGCAAACCCACCTTCCCTCCCCAAAACCCCTAGGTAAAGCAAGCCTGCTTTAACAGTAAGAGAGGAAGCTTATCCTGAACTCCATGCTGTGATGGCTGTAATGCTCATATATTCCTCAGTGTAGGGTGTGAAGGACGTTAAAAGCCTCTGGCATAATTTAGTAGTTCATATTTGATGTAGTTTTTTTGCAAAGGCCACCTTGAACATCAGCTTTTCCAGGAGCCTGGGAAGAAGGATGTATTTTGCTCAGATGTATACAGATCTTTTAGGGCACTCATATTATTTTAGTCCTTTCATGCAGTGTAAGGATGACTATATACTCCCTGCTTTCTAATTCTCTGGCTTTTCAGAGAGAAAATGTACCTAGGTGAGTTTCCCTCAGGCATCTAAATAAGCAGTTGGACAAAAAGTTGTGGACTGCTGCGCACATCTGGAAGATAAGTGCATAAATTCTAAAACCAATCCTACAACTGCTTTTAATCTGTCCTGCATATGTGCCAAAGTCTTCCCTCTTCCCATGCTAATGCTTTCACAATTCAGGGCTGTAATTCACCCGGGGGTCGCTGGTGCTCTGTCAACGTTTAATTGCTCTAATTACTTAATTATCTGCTCTGGTGAAGTGGTAAAGCCTTGACATTTCACATTTTCCCTAGGAATATGCATCTGTGGGAAATATCAATCTCTGTATTTGGTAAATACAGGGGAAAATAATTCAGTTAATCCAGTGTTTCAGTGCAATGTCTACATAGTTACTGGTTCGTTATAGAGGGCTGATGGGTCACTTGTTTTCTTAGCCTGTAGATCTTTGTGAGACGTTTCCTTTTCAAAATGAATCAATTTATGAATTTGCTGGTGAAACAGGAAGGAAAAAGAGGATGTGTTGAGTGACATTTTTGCAGGCTAATCCAATTAAACTGGAAAGTTGTTTTACAGTGGGTTCCTTTGAATGACAGGTGACATGGCCTCATCAAGCAAGAAAGCTATCTTGTGTACAAACTATTAATTCAATGTTCAGAGATCATAGCAGTCACTAGTGAGTGACACTTTAGGAAGAACTATAATAGATGATATGATTAAATATTTGTATTTAAAAAAAATCACAAAAATGTGTTTTTCTGCAATAAGTAAGCTTTTGTTTGCATGTTACTGATTTTCATTGCAGAAACAAAATAAGTTTCAGTCAGGTTAAGCTTTTATGTGGTAAATGTTTTTGTGGTAAATAAAGATGGAAGAGATGAGGAGCCTAAATGCTATTTACTCTTAAGAATTGTTTCTTAAATGTATCCTTTGTTTTTCTTTCACTTCTCTGAGACTGAGAAAGAAAATATTCAATGTTTGGTAAATGTTTTTCATAGCCTGGAGATGTCAGTTGTTAAATAGAAGGTACTAGAGAAAAATGCTTTATGAGGTAGTTATTCCTTCAGTTTTGAAATTAAAATTCCTCTTGAAAAGCTACAGAAGACTTTCTGTTAGATTTGACTGTAGAAACAAAAAGTCTGGTAGAAGATAGTACAGTTCTACTAACAGTAGTAAAGTAATGCCTGTGCACTCACTGTAATGGGGACAAGTACTAATTATTTTCTGTTTCCTTTCACTGGAGGCAAAGAGGATAATTTTATTTCATCAAGATTTACTTGGACGAAAGCATGAAGGGGAATGGGTGCCAAAAGCATTGCTACATAAGAAGAAAAATAATGTACAAGTTCTGTTCAGTTCCTTGGAGAATTTCAGTAGTTGTTGTAAGTACCACCATTCATAGAACACAGAATTGTTTTGGTTGGAAGAGATCTTTCAGATCATCAAGTCCAACCATTAACCCAGCACTACCAAGTCACTGCATCTATACATCTGTTAAATACCTCTAGGGATGGTGGCTCCACCACTTCCCTGGGCAGCCTGTTCCAGTACCTCACAATCCTTTCAGTGAAGAAATTTTTCCTAATATCCAATCTTAACTTCCCCTGATGCAACTTGAGGCCATTTCTGACTTAACCTTGGTGACATTTCTGAGTTAGATGAACCATTAGCCTTGTTGTTACTAGGTTCCACTTGCACGGCCTTGTAGCTGTTATGCAAGTGCACCTAGGAAGGTGAAGTTGTTGCTAAGGGTACGTATCTGCTGTGCTGGGCAGGAACTTGTCACCATTGCCCCCTCTCCTTCCAGTCACTATGTTCAGTCAGATGGAGAGAGGATAGGGAATCCTCCACATCATGTATCTTGTCTGGTTGTTGCTCCTGTCTCAATGAAGGCAGGATGTGATTCCAGTGATCAGCCTCTCTCTCACACTCCCTGATGCTTCTCAACCTGCTCACCTCCTTCCGGAGCTCTCTTACTAATTAGAGGAGTTCCTCTGCCTGGGCACACCTCCCACGGGTGTGCTCACCGCTGCCATCCTGTGCCAGGGTAGGAGCTGGGCACAGCCTGCAGCCTGGCACCTGGCTGGCTGCATGTTCCCACTGGAGCTCCCCCTGGGAAGCTGTGTCAGTCATGGTGGGTAGAGCTTAGAGAGGCCATGGCTTGCTGCCAGGGGGAGCCATCCCTCTCTGGTCAGAGCTTTGCCTGCTCTGGTTGCAGTGCTCCCCAGGGACTTCCATTATATGCATGAGGGTAGTTGCCAGTGTCCTAGCATAGCCCATGCCTCATCAACCTCTCCTGTAAGAGCTGCCAGATCCTGGTAGGACTCTCCACTGCCCTGGCATTTCTCTACCTCAGGAAAACCACTACATGCCAAGATCTACTGTTCCGCTGTGGGTCAGACCAGCTCTGGAGTAGCTCCCCTTGTATGAAATGAAGTCTATTAGCTCCTGAAGATCTATGTCCCTCTCTATTTCTCTTTCTATCTCCCTCCTCCCCTCTCTTTGTATGTAAATAGACAGTGTGACTATTGTAATGGTAACCATACACTTTTGCCTCATGTTAGCACCCTGCGTCATTAAAGGGAAGTAATTCTTTAACTGATGACTAGTGTATGATAATATAGCTACAGAAGCAGGAAGAAATTCTTATTGTGAGGGCTTAGTGTGGAACATCTGCTGATTTTTTTGGACAAGAATATTCAAATGCAAGAGAACAGGCAATGCCAGAGAAGAAACTGGAAAACATGAAATTCTTCAGCCTTCACCAATACTGTTGCAATTTAAGCCCAAGGAGCAGGTTTCTCCTCTCACTAAGCAAGTGTGCTTTCTTGATAAAGCTCTGGACTGGGATTTGTAAATATGCACCTGAAGCATATCTAAGCCACTGAGAAATTTGCTGCAAGGGTCCTCAAAAAGTCACTTGTCCAGTCTATGCCATATATTTTTTCAGTTTGTTAGGGTGTTATGTATTGATGGCTAAATTGCCTTCTAAAGATAGTGTTTACAAATGGAAAGTCTATATTAAGGTGTAGGTAATGCTATTTCTATAATTTATTACCTTTCAAAGAGTACTTTCATTTTTTGCTTAAGATATTTCAAACTCTACAAGCTAGCTATGTTCCTGATGTAAAGTGGGATTTGTTGTGAGACACAGAGAGGATAAAGAGCTACTTTTGCTGCTGTTCTAGACTGGTGAACCTAGAAATGCTTTTGAGCTCTCGGGTCTGACTACAGCATGATCAGGGCAAGTTTTACTGGACACCAGTCCCCATCTTCTCCTGACTTTTATTTGTGTGGGGAAATGGCTCATGTACTTCCTTCCCAGCTTCCACATGCTCCTTAGAGTAGGTGTGGCTGAAGGTTTTGATTCTGTGACACAGTCAAGCCAATGAGAATCCTTGTGACTCCTGAAAGAGTGGTCTTACCT
Organism: Brachypteracias leptosomus; assembly: GCA_013401335.1. Lineage (NCBI taxonomy): Eukaryota > Metazoa > Chordata > Aves > Coraciiformes > Brachypteraciidae > Brachypteracias > Brachypteracias leptosomus. The sequence continues at coordinate 27,970 of VYZX01025987.1, forward strand.
TAACTGCCCTTCTACTACAGCCATTGTGCAAATACATGTTCTTGTCTGATCCCATAGTAAGTCTATTCAGGGAGTTACACCAGCATGAAACTATTCATGTTTTCTTGCATGGTTATTTTTTTCTCCTGGTTTATCTTCTCAAATTGGCTTATCCTTGGAATCCATTACACACTGTATCCTGCCAATAAAAAATTGCAGAAAAAAGCAGTGAGCTCCGTTTTTGCATGCATTTTTATAGCAAGATCTGTAAAGAAAATAATAATAATAAAAAAGAAGACAGTGAGCACTGTTCTATTTTTTAAAGAAAAAGAAGAGCTTGCACAGTTCCTTTTTTTTATGTCTGTGCTGGCTGTTAAAGTGAAACCTATATAAGAATATCTTTTAAATAACCTAGAGTGGAATCGTATATTACAAAAAAATGCTATTGAGAGTGTAGTAGTCTGTGTACAAGCTTTAGAAGGTATTTTTCCAACTAAGTTATTTACTAAGGCACTTTTTTCCTTTGAGCTGCCTTTAATTTAGTATTCTCATTTCACTCTCTGGAAAGGTTTTACAAGAATCCAAAGCAATTGGTTCTTCCTTATGCTGTGCTGCGATATGTAAACTGAGCAATGTGAACACAGGTACCTGCATCTGATGAAGCAGTGGCATTAATGTCACTAACAACAGTGTTCTTTGCATCCTGCCAGGAGTGGGAGAGGAGGAGGAGGAGATGGCCTGTCACAGGTGGGTTTCTGCAAAAGAAGAGACTGAGAGGAAAATGGTAGGCATCCTACACAACCTCATCCGTTTTCTCAGGGTTCCTACTCCCACACCTCCTGGTGTGTTCTTTTTAGGAGCTGTCTGCTTGTTTCCATTACCTGTCTAATTCCTTAGGGGGCCCTATTAAGATGTGTGGATCATGCAAGGGCAAAGTTTCGTAATAATCTAAAAATAGGATGAGTTCTAGAGGGAAAGATTCTTCTTATATACTGTATAGCAGCTAAACTCAAACTACTGCATAGCAAAATACTTTTTTGAAATAATCAGAAATAGTTTTCTTTGAGCCTAGTAACACTATACTCCCTGAGAGGATGTCAGTAAAATCCACAGATTTTTAAAAATTATTATTATTTTTTTCTTTTTCAGGAAAAAGATAAAGTCCTTGATCCCTTCTTACTATCACAGTTCAGTAGGCTCCATCTTCTCCCTTGCCCCAGCTTTGTTTTAATTTGTGCTTTGCATTAAAAATAATTTCCTGGGTTTTCTCACAATTTTTTCCACTAATAAACTAGCCAACCAGAACTTTTGAAAAAAGATTAATATTTTAAAATGCTGTGACTTATGGAGCTGTGTGTATGATAGTTAGTGGGTATAATTATTTTTTCTCTTATGCTGAGTGCACTAATAATTCATTTCACTGTTGGTTAAGAGTCCATTTTATACACCTCTAGGAGACATTTATATATAAACTGCCAGAATTCAACATAATATCTTGGATATGGTTGTGATTTAAGAGTTTGTTTTACAAGTTATGAAGTGTGTCAGCTTTCAGTGGCATGAATTCAGCAAGGCCACCCTAGCAAATGGCTCAAAAGAAAATCCCAGTTTAGGGTACCCCTTATATGCACCTTTTTTTTTTCTGCTGTACAAATTCTGAATAGTATGCTCTTATACCACTACTTTTAACTTTCACAATTTAAAATGTTTGAATTAATGCTACAAGGCTAGTTTGGTGATGAAAAATGTATTAGATTTAGGGTGTGGGGTTTAAAGAGACACCAGGAGTCCACGCTGGCCTTTGCAGCAGTGCTGTCATTTATGGTGTGCTGGTGACTTTTGTAGCAGTGTTTATTTTTGTTATGTGTGTAGTTGAAACTTAGTTGACTAGAAGGAAATTATTTCAATAAACAGACTGTTTCTGTTATGAGTTTTCCTGCTTTCCCTTGACATGCCTAGTTATTGGTTGTTGGAGGTTTTTTTTGAGCAAGTGAAATCATTTTGTTAGTTTTTATCCAAATTAGTTAACTTCCCAATTCCTTTGACTATGCCAAAAAACCCCCCAACAAACAAATGCTGGATTTTCATTATAGTTGCAAACAAATCTGTGAGAAAACAAATGCTTTGGAATAAAGCCCAATTGTTCTGCTTCATCTCGCAAATGAAAGATGTGACTTAAACTCTTCTTTCAAAGCTGAGATTGATGCACTCTGAGCAGCTACCTAGATTTCTGGGCTTTTGAGAAAAAAGGCTCCACTTCCCTTTGGTGTGGATGAAAGTGGTTGATGCTGATGAACACAGAGCTCTTGAGCACACTCTTGGCGTGTATGCAGACAGGAAATTTTACAAAGCTGTCACACAGTTGTTGAATTCCTCATGGCAGAGGCTGGAGAGCAAACACTGAGATGTCTGTCCCTCTGGAAAGGTGACAGCACTTCCAGAAAGAGACACTAGTGGCACTTTGAGTGACCCTTTATCAGGAAAGAAAGTGGCTTTGGAAGACACATGGGACAAGAGGGAACATAATTTTCTCAGATTTATAAAGGCATGCCATTGTTAGGCTTCATTTTAGGTACTTTGTGTGCTGTTCTTGAGCCCTGTTGTGGTTGTCTATGATTTGTAGCTAGAGATCTATTCCTGATTAGAAAGCATGAAAGGGCTGCTATCAGGCAGAAGAGGGTATTTTTTTTTGATATTGCTAAAAGAATCTAAAACATTCTTCTTCTATTTCTGATACTTGATCAGACTAATTAAATCAACTTAACTTTATAGCTTCTGATAATATTTAGGAGGATTTCATTTGCTTGTATTTGTTTTGAAGTTATATTGTCACCACTGGATACTTCTTACATTGGTTTCAGATACAGAATTTAATATTTAGTGAAGATCTTGTATATGTGGTGAAGATCTTTGTGAATAATTACACTTTTCCACCCCACATTTTTAATGATTTGTTTTGAGAATAATTCACTTTCTTTGTGAAGAAAAGCAAAGCAGATTCTTGCTTTTCCTTTAGCTAGATGTCCTTCTCTGCTCCATTTTAATAGATTGTCTCTCTCTGCTGAATTTCTTTAACTGATCCAAATGAAAGATCTTAATATGGTATTGAAATCAAGGAGGTGTGAGAGGGAATTAAAGGATTGTTAGCACACAGCAAGTCACTGGAACTGGAGATACTTTGCAATCATTTCCTTGATTATCCCTTCGGGAAAGAATTGTATCTGTTTGTTTACCTAGCATGCTCTTAGCCCAGACCTCTTAGGATTTAGTGGATATTGAAAACAGCAATGTGTGGAGGCCAGATATATGCTAGAAGGATAAGAATGTCTGCATTTTGCCATGGCTAGTGGAATTATATCTCAATCCTGTGCACAACAAGCTATTTATCATGCTCAGGAAACAGCATTAGGTAACAAACTTGAAACCTTTGCAGCTAGGAGACTGTTTATATCTCTCCAAACATTATTTTCGTGAAGAAATTATTCTCACCATCATGTCATGTTGTGTTGTGGTTTACTGTGGAGCGTGTCAGTCATTTCTTATTGTATCTTGTTGCATTTAGGCTGGGGTAACTGACGTATAATAACTTGGTGTGCCAAATAAAATGATACAGGTTGGAACTCTTGGGTTTCTATTTCCTTTAGCCTGTGTAAAACGGTTTCATGTTTGTTATGAAATTGATGGGCCTTTTAAGGAAGAGATACAGCCTGATTGGGGATTCAGTGATTTTTATTTTTTATTTTTCAAAGGCTGGGAAACAGATCAGCTGTATGGAGTGTAAGCAGGGGAACAGGGCTGGGGGCTTCTGGTCAGCCAGGTGTGAGGCAGTTACTGAAACCATTTTGACTCAGAGTGAAGGGATCCTGATTTAAAATACCTGTGAGAAATTCTGAAACAAGGTACGCTTTTCAGGCAAATGGTCTCTAGAGTGGAATCCTACTGTGGGGATATTTGGGCTCCTGGAGAAGATCCCAGGTTAGGCATGAACTATTCTAGTATGACAAAATTAAATGCAAAGTTTTAGGGAAAGGGCTTGAATCCAATTCTGTGTATGATGCCACACAAATTCTGGGCTACTGAAAAAGGTCAGGTACTACAAAGTCACTTAGTATAATGTGCAAATATCTTTAAAAAGCAAAGTAGTTCCTTCTATAGGATGTATTGTGTCTAAATAATAATTTAAAATTAATCCTTGCTAATGATTTATAGAATCATAGAATCATCAGTGTTGTAAGGGACTTTCAAGATCATCTAGTTCCAACCCCCCTGCCATGGGCAGCGACACCTCCCACTAGATCAGGTTGCTCAGAGCTCCATCCAGACTGGCCTTAAAAATTTCCAGGGATGGGGCTTCCACCACCCCTCTGGGCAACCTGTGCCAGTGTCTCACCACCCTCATGGGGAAGAACTTCTTCCTAACCTCTAATCTGAATCTACCTACCTCTAGTTTTGACCTAGTTCTACCACTACCCAACATCCTAAAAAGTCCCTCCCCAGCTTTCTTGTAGGCCACCTTAGTACTGGAAGGCCACAATAAGGTCCCCTTAGAGCCTTCTCTTCTCCAGACTGAACAACCCCAACTCTCTCAGTCTATCCTCGTATTTAGAACGTCATGAAATAAGTAATTAAATTTACTATTTATATGAAACAGAGAATGCCAAGGTAAACAGTGATGGGAATATAATAATGGGAGTCTTCAGAGATCAGAAGTATGGGCAGGAATCAATGAAGTTCAATAGGAAAAATGTGGTCTATTACATAGGTGATGTAACAATTCATAATCCAATAAACATTTTTTTTTTTTTTTAAGGAAAAAATTAAAATCTTTTAATGGACAGTAGTAGTCCCAAAAATTTTATCTGAAATGTGACAATATTAAATGGGAAAGGAAAACAATATTGGGAAAAGAATTATGTGAATAATTTCTTTCTTGTTGTGAGGAAACCTTAAGATTTTCATCACCGATACAATTGTAGCACAAAGGTACAGAAAGGGAACGTATTTTGAATAATGAAGAAAGTAATAAAGACATTAGATTTATTAAATGATAGTTCAGGGAGAAATAAATTTCTAAAAATCTTGAAATAGTATCTTTTGTGTTGCCTGAATTCCACAGAGGAGGTTAAAGTTGCATTTAGGCTGACCATTAAGAAGAGATCAGATTTTATTAGCGTGTGGAATGATCTATAGGACCAAGGCAGTTATTTAAAAACAACCTCATGATAGCCTGGACAAAACTGTGTTCAACAGGTCATATGGAACTACTTCATTTTTGAAGAATTAGGAAATGACTTTCTTGTGTTTTACAGAGTCAGAATAACTCGGATTGGAAGAGGTCTCTGAAGGTCCAGTTCAACTTCCACTTCATATCAGGGCAACTTCAAAATTGATCAGTCATTTAAAAGATGGATTACTTCTCCCTCAATCCCTTTTTCAGAAAATCTCCAAGGATGATGTTTCCATGACCTTTCTGGGAAAGTTGTTCTGTTATGTAACCGTGCACTGTGGAAATGCCCCATATACCATGCTTTAACTTCTGCTCAGCCCTGAAGTAGTCAAGCAGTTGGACTAGATGATCATTGTAAGTTTCTCCAAATGGAAATATTCTATTATATTCTAAAATTTGTTTGCCTTATGCTGAATTGAAATTTCCTTGTTGTAATATGTGTTCATCATCATATTGTTGTATGTATTTGATCACAAATTATAAGAAGCAAACTCTAATAACCAGTTAGGTATCTGAAGGCCACAACTGTTTCCCCATTCAATCTTCTCTCCTTGAGGGTGCATATAGACATATGCACCAGCCTCCTAAGCATCTGCTGGACTACTCCGGGTGTGGTCTTACAAGTGGTATGAGGAACATAGTAATTTCCTTTGTACTGGCTGTGTTCTTGCTAATGTCGTCCAGTATGCAATTAACCTTCATGCCTAAAAGGCTGAAGAAGTGTTGTTGTCCGCTGAGAACCTTACTTATTATTCTCCCTCTCTCTTTTTTTTTTGTTTTCCTCCTCAGAGCTGCTGTCTAGTCACCACCCACCACATTGTACTGTTGCTCGGAGTTATTGCATCCTAAGTGCAGAGCTGCTTTGAAATTTATGGGGGTTTTATTGGCCTGTACTTTCAGCTTATCATTGTCCTTCTGAATAACGATGCTGACCTCCAGTGACTGTTTCCCCAGTCTGGTGTCATCCACAGACTTGACAAAGAATATTTGTGTTTCTACAGCGAGATACACAATCTGTGAACATAGCTGGTGGAGCTTACCTTCCAGTCACTTGTAAAGATTCCATACTAAGATAGTATCCATTTTCCGCTGCTGAATTTCAAAAGTTTATTCATATGCCAACCATTATTTGGACTCATTAATCAGAGCTGCTAGATTTTGGAAGAGAAGAGAATTCTGTTGGAAGGGACCTACAACAGTCATCCAGTCCACCTACCTGATCTCTTCAGGGCTGACCAAAAGTTAAAGCATGCTATTAAAGCCATTGTCCAAATGCCCCTTAAACATCGACAGGCTTGGGGCATTGAACAACTCTAGGAAGCCTGTTCCAGTGGTTTGATAACCTCCTTGGTGAAGAAATGTTTCCTAATGTCAAACCTGAACCTCCTCCGATGAAACTTTGATCTATTCCTACATGTCCTCAGGAAGTTGTAAAGAGCAATGAGAGCGCCTCAGCCTCCTTTGCTTTAGACAAACCCAAAGTCCTTGTGCACTCCTCATAGGACACACCTTCCAGCCCTTTCACCAGCTTTGTTGCTGTCCTCTGGATGCACTCAAAGACCTTTACATCTTTCTTAGATTGTGGGCTCCAGAACTGCACACTGTACTCAAGGTGAGGCTGCACCAAAGCTGAACACAGTGGGACAATCACCTCTCTTGACCAGCTGGTCATGCTGCATTTGATGCACCCTAGGATGGGGTTTGCCCTCTTGGCTGCCAGGGCACGCACTGCTGACTCCTCTTGAGCCTGCTGTTGACCAGATGTCAGAATACTTTCCTCCAAACATCCAGCCATTTCTTCTGAAGTTCCCTTTTGCTTCTCACTTTGTTATTCCATAAACAGACTGTTGACATCTGTCTAAAATATAGGATTCCACCTCTACTATTTCATGCAGAAGCCAAGAAAAATATCTTGCTATTTGATATTATTATCTTATTGAATCCGGCCACTTCACAGATATGAGTTGCTGAATGTAGTAATTTCTTGCTTTCCTTTTAGTATTGCATTTTTGGAATAAGGTTAGAGTTCCATGATGTATTATATCAGGTAAAAATGCTGTGATCAAAGTATATGGGAAATTAAAGCAGGTATTTGGCATAAACATGAGTCATACATATTACTTAAATTTTGTCTAGTATGTGCCAACATTATTTTTGATAATTGCCCCCTATAGAATTATCTTCATATTCTTATCACTGTTTTCCATACCATAACATTTTGGATGTTTTTATCCCTAAGTTGTACAAGAGAAGTAACAGCAAATCTTACATAAATTTCAAAGAAACACTATCAATGAGCAGGGGAATTTTAAAGAAATCCAAAGTACTTTGTTGGTTTACCTCAGTCAGAAACACAAGGTTTATGGTTTGTGGAATGAGAATATTTTTAATGAAAACCATATCTCATTATTTTTAACTGTGAAAGCAATCTAGTTAATAATAATGAAGACATCCTCTTTTCCTCTATGTCCTTCCAGTGGCTGATGTGTTCTGGGTAAGTGCTTGTGGGAGCTGCTGAAGGGGTTTCTCGTACAAGCTGAAAATAGTTCCAGTTCTCCTATGTGTTTCGAGCTATCAAAGAAGGGCTTTTGTGCATGGCAAGGTTTTGGCTATTTTTAGTAGCAGTGCACATTCAGTAATAACACATTTAGTGAATGTTTTGATTAATAATTTACCTGCAGGAGACTCCAGTTACACGGCAGTGGTTAGGATTAAATCTTACTGTGTCTCCATCCAGAGAATTGGCTAGAGCTGGGCTAATAGAGTATTATCTTCTAGAAACCTTCTAATGGAGGCATAGGTAGCTCTATTTGAAGTGAGTAAAAGAAAGTACAAATGAGTCCATTCTTTTCCTGACATCGTTCTCTTGGCCAGCTCAAGAGACAGGAAGATTTATTAGGCAATACAAAATCCAGCTCTGGCAAGTCAAGAAAATTCCCATTGGTTTTGCTTCATCCTTAATTTATGTTATTCTTTTAATCATTCTTTTAAACATTGATTTATTCTAGTCGAGATTTCAGTCAAAACCTCTAATTGATTTTCTTGAACACAATTGCTTTTTACAGTGTTATGTAACTTCTCATGAGCATCTAAAAGTCTAAATTTCTGTGTTTATATGTTTTGGGTTTTTTTTCCCCCTTTTAAAAGATGTGCTTTGTACTCCAGTAACCTCATTCTTTCCATCCAGTTCTATCTTTGCTTGACAACTGCAGGAATGATGTTCCAAGAAGGAAGAAAAATGGAAAGTTAGTTGGATTTTGACAAGAATGGACCAACCAATAGCAAAAATAATTTGCTTTCTTTTGACATAAAGGTGTCAAATTTTGAAAAGTATTTGACTGCTGCCAAAGCTAGACTGGTATTAAAAACTTTATATTAACTTGAACTTTCAGAAAGAAGTTCAAGTGAACTTTTTTTCTGGGTTTGTCTAGACAGTGTTTTCTTTCTACGTCTTATATTAATGAATTATTTTACACTATTTTTAGAGTTGGTTGCAATTTTTAATTCAAAAACAGTTTTCTGTTAAATCTAATAATATTCTTTCTTACTTGAGTTCCATTGTTATGTTTGGGGTTTTTTTTAACCTTTCCTTATCCATTTCTTACTTAGGGAATTTTTTACAAGCAGGGAAAAAAGAATTACATACTGGTTTTCCTATCAAATTTTTATTAATTTGCTTTAATGTGAACAATTTCCTTTTAACTCTTCAGTCTAAGATTGAAAAAAAATAAAAAGACTCTTTAGCTCTTCCAGATTCAGTTCATAAATGCATTGGGAGATTATGATGTGTGGTGTGTTTGGCATTTTTCCTTCTTCCACTTAAAGTGTGCAGAGAGTGAGAACTGCTGTGGATTCCCTATAGAAACAGTTATGCAGATGGATATCTCACTGTCCAAAATCTGTCAGCAGCATAGTTCTCTATATTCCTTCCTCTGTATATAGCTGTAGTTTTACATAAAATTATAAAGAATGTCAGTTGAACTCATCATGGGCCAAATTATATTTTATTCACCTGAACTAATGTAGATAGGTAGATGTGTAAATAGGTAGGTGTTTGCACAATTTTTTGAAATATGTCTGCAATGTATGTTTTACCATAGTCCCAGTACACACACACAAAAGAATTTAAATTTTAAATTAATTCAGATGGAAAAAAAACCACCAGCATTTCTAAGATTTATATTTTATCTTCTGATTGCTTAAAGTAGATCTAAGTTTGGTCAGGATCCAAAAAGGTAGTTCTGTCATTTCTATCGCTTTTCTTCTTCATTAGATTGTGTAGAGAATTAGATCAAGGAACACAAGAAACAGTTTGACCAGAACAGAAAAAAATGTCGGCTTTTGGTCAGCTGAATGTGTTACTTTGCTTGACCTATAAACTGTGTAAGGCACAGAGAATGCCAAAGAAAGCTGAGGAAAAGCAGAGGTTGGTCAATGGGTCTTTCCAATCTGTCAGCATTCACATATGTGAATCCTTATCTTTGGATGCTTCTTACAACATATGTTAGCCATATGGTGGAATTACCTTTTTATTTGCTCATTTATGCTGGAGTGATATTTTAATAGGGAATGTATCTTCATTTCCCATTCCTTGTTTGTGTTTCTTGAAAAATAAAACTGTGTTTTGATAGTAGCAGCAGAGAGAATATTGCAGATTGATTTGGAGTGTTGTGGATAATGGTGGTATAGCCTTCCAAGGTTAACAAAATAGCATTGCATTTGGGGAATGTGGTGGCTCAAGGAAGACTATAAGGTGTTATTTAAGCAACAGGAATTCTTTGTATTAAAATTAGGTTAACATTGGAAGCTGATTCCATAAAACGTGAGAGACAGTATTGTGTCAAAATAAAGTATTCTTCAGAGCAAGTCCATGATTACTGAAGCAATCTTTTGATAGTTCTGCTTCATGTTTTGAAAACAGGAAGCTTTTTGTTGTATTTTGTGTGTTTGTTGGAGTTTTTTTGCCTTAAATAGAAATGTAACAATCTATAATAATCCTGAATGTGCTAAAAAAGCCCCAAACTTACTAGAAGTATTAACACTAAAAGACTGTCTTCCACAATGGTCACATTTTGTCTGAGGTGCCTTACCATGAGCTGAGAGGCAGTCAGCAATCCATGCACAACACTGTCACAACACTGTCACTGATAGAGGCAAAGCACTGGCAATATCTGCAAGCATTGAGGGGGAACCTGTTGATGTGGCTGCCCAGCAAACTTCATACAACGGTGAGTTCGATTACCTTTCACTCTCACTCCTCAAGCCACTTTAAATGTCTTTTTTTTTTTTCTTTTTCTTCTCCATCAGTAGTAATTTATATTAAAATTTCTCCTGCAGTAAACATTGGATAAACTTTCAGTCACCTCTGAAGCAGGACCATATCCCTAACATGCAAGGCCAAGAGAATTTAGGGGAGCTATCCCAAGCCTTGCAAGGCTGTTGTTCTGGCTGACAAGTGACAGATCTAACTTCCAAGTTGCTCTCTCACAGTCCTTTTTTCAACACCTCGTTCTGGTGGAGCAGACGTTCTAACTTTCCCAGAATAACATGATCAGTGGATTTTGACAGCTGCTCCTTTAACAGCTGCTATGAAGCTGACCACTGAGCTTCCCTGTGTATCTGTTGTTGGTCAGAAAGGTCAAGCTAAGCATATGGAGAACCTTACTT
>VYZX01025988.1:5417-16718 GCA_013401335.1 Brachypteracias leptosomus
CCTTGAAGGTCCTCTATTCATGCAAGTAATTAGACTTTGTCCTTTGGAACTTGACACAGTCCAAGCTGGTGTGCTGGTGGTTTCTGGTGATGTTAATTTATGCCCTGTGTGACTAATTTTGTACAGGATGCTGCAAAGAATCACGTTTGCACTGTTCTGTGAGTCACATGGGCATGTGACAGCTCAAGGGTCTGAGAACCTGCAGACGTGTAAATGGTGTAGGGCACATGCAAAATTATCTGAGAACCAAGCAAAATGGTTCTGCAAACTACAAGCATTTGCATAGCTACAAGCAATGTCATAAGCAGATGAGTTTGCATCAAACAAAAAAATCACAGTAAACTGCNGGATTAGCTGCCACTAAATATCTCAGTATTTAGCTTGCGCAGCCTCATGGAACTCTGATTTTAGAGGACCTAATAGCTTCTATAGCAAAACTTCTTTCTTGAAAATAAGTGTTTACTGGCTTGTGTTGGATTGCATGTCTTGCACTCGATGCACTCACTTGCCACAAAAATTTACTTTCAGTCTTGAGTGCAAACTGGCCTTTGACATCTGAATATGAAGGAAACTTCTTTTTGAATGACTTTGTGCAATGAATAAGATACTGTGCTTGCATAAATGTTAATCAAACTATGTGAACTGCTGTTTGCTTATATATGATGAATATTATTATTTGAAAAAATGCAAATTTGTTTTGAAACCAAACCTGTTTTTCTTGCCTACATTTCAGTCAGAACTAAGACATGGTCCGTTTTACTATATGAAGCAGCCACTCACCACAGACCCTGTTGATGTTGTACCACAGGATGGACGGAATGATTTCTTTTGCTGGGTTTGTCATCGGGAAGGCCAAGTCCTCTGCTGTGAACTCTGTCCTCGGGTTTATCATGCTAAGTGTCTGAAACTGACAGCGGAACCAGAGGGGGATTGGTTTTGCCCAGAATGTGAGGTTAGTTTGCTATAAGGAGTGGATTTCTTTCTTGTTTGTGAGATATAAGCAGCTTTTTTGCATTCTGAAACGTCTCTGGTTTATTCCTGCCCTTCTTGGTAAAGGTACCAGAAAAGTTTGTACAGAGGAGGGGGCATCCATTGCTGCTTCTCCACTTTTTCTGTGTGTACCTTCTTACCACAACTTTGTGGCAACTTCCTTTGTGTTTCCGTCTCTAAAGAAGGCACCATTTCAAAGAGTGATCTTTTCATCAGGCACCTCTGAGAACATTCTGCAGTTTTGACTGTTTTAACTAGTGCTGCTTCTGGTGGGCTGGTCAGCTCTGCAGCAGTGCTGAAAAAAATTGCACTGTAGGGTCTACATAAACAAGCGGGTATTTTATTACTGTTTGTTTTTTTTTTTCTGCAGGGGTGAGGAGGAATTTAGTCATTCCTCTCCAGTGGTTCTTGGGGAGAAAATACTTAGCATCAAAGTATCTTTAATGAAAGCAAATTGTGTATTGCATTTTTTTTCTTTGGTCACTTATTGTATTAGAGCCCAGGTGACCTTCTCACCCATTCCACATCACTGTGAACCTGCATTGTTTGGAAATTTTATGTATTTACACATTCACTTTGCATGATCTTGAGTATTATGGGTAATTTCCTGGTATTCTTTATTAACTTACCTGGAGCAGAACAAAAGTAAAACAAGCATCTGAAGTACTTATAACTGCATCATCATAAATGTTTTGTTACTTATAAGAGAGTTATAATTTTCCATTTGAATGCTAGAATATTTCAGTGGAGAAGAATTGCCTAGAAATGTTTGCTCACTAAATATTTTTTTAATCTTCAACTTTTAGAAAATCACAGTCGCAGAATGCATAGAAACACAGAGTAAAGCTATGACAATGCTCACCATTGAACAGCTCTCATATTTACTGAAGTTTGCACTACAGAAAATGAAACAGCCAGGGGTAAGAAGTTTGGTTTTGCTGTTTTTTTTAATACTTGAATCATATGTTAGTCATCATCCTGAGTTTTACTTCCTTTTATGGATTATGAACCTAGTTTATTTTATAAGATTGTATGTGACAGCTTCTGTGCAGTCTGCCACCTGGCCAGTGCAGACAGATTAGCTCACCATACAAGCTTTGCAACATTTTCATGTGAAGATAACAGTAAATCAAAAAGGGATGTGTTGAATTAACAAGTGTTGTTGTAACTCTTACTGCCTTCTTGTTCCTGTACATAAGTTAGAGGAGTGGGGAGGGTGTCTCTGTGCCCATGGTGTTACAGTAAAATATGTTGGAAAAACCAGATGTGCAGAATCATGGGATCCCTGATATTTCTATGATAAATATTTTAGCAGAACAATAGTTGGAGTTTCTGGGAAGGTTACTCTTAAATACTGACAGGATTTGGCACTTGGAATCCTCTTATTCTGGAGCGGTAGATACTATCCAGTTAGATGGAGTCATTAGAAGTTTTAAGAGCTGCCTTTCAATAGTGTCAGTGTTTGTATTGGATTCACAAGTGTTTTGAAAATGTGGTTAGAAAGCTAATGTTTAATGAATGCTATTGAGATAGTCTACCCTTTAGGCATTTTACTAATAACCTGTTGTTTTGGTACCTGTGTACTTTAATTCTTTGTGTTCCAAGAATTGCAGTCCCTCCACATTACCACATACAATGTAGAGTCCCAGTGATCAAAGTTTGCATGCTTTTGTATTACTAAGCCATAGTTTTGAAACTTAGGATTCTAATGAGAGTCTGAAAAAGAAGTATTTATGAGTCTAGAGAATCAGAAGTGTTGTGTCTTTACTCTGCTAAAAACTATTGAGCCTCATCTGATACTCCTCACAAAAAACCCTCTATGGTAAATAATAACAGTATGTTTCACAAACCCTCTAACTTCTGCAATTCATTACTTCTAGCATATGAAACATCAGTTAAATGAGACCTTTTAGTTCCTCTTTGCCTGTCAATACTTTCTTAATTCACATCATATAATTACCTTTAAAAGAGTTTTTTCTGACATCACAGTTGGAAGTAGTATTAGAAAATGACTGAGTGTTATTGATGAAACTGTTCAGTGTTAATAAGCAGTGTGATTTTTTTATACTTTTTTTCTTAACAGACAGAGCCATTTCAAAAGCCAGTTTCACTGGATCAACACCCAGATTATGCAGAATATATCTTTCANTTTGATGCTTTTTCTTTTTGTTATTATAAATGCCAGGTCAGTAACAGCTTAAAAAGAGTCATGTGCCAACTGAACAAGTCCACTATTTGATCTGAACCAGTAACAAATGACCAGGAAAAACAGTGTGAAAAAGACAAGCTTACACTGATGACTTTCTCCCGTATAAATTCATCTAATTCCAGGAATGATCATGTGGGGAGACTTCATTAACCAGAGTTTGCATTTGATCGTCATGTTTGTAAGCTATTAATGGATCACTCGTTCATTAACTTGGGATCATTTGAGTGTATATCCAGGGGTCATTCCAGACTCATTTTACTGATCTTTTGGCAAATACTGTAATCTCCACTGTACCTGAAGTGTAGAAGAAAAAAGGAACAATCAAGAGGTGGACAATGGGACTTTCAACCTCAGTTCAATAATAATGTCAAAGTTTCATTATTTAGAATTAATGTAAACGGTTAATATGTTTTCAGGGCAGCCTAAATCAATATTACGGATTTGTAAATATTTAGAATTGTAAGTCTTACAATAAGGAGTCAGTTTTATTAGTTGTATGGCTGATAGGAAACAATGTTCAGGAAGAAGCTGTCACTTTTTTTACACATTTCTGTTTCCTGATACATTCTTAATTTCTTCTTTACAGAATGTTAAAAAGAAAATGTACGGTTGCACTGAAGCATTTTTGGCTGATGCCAAATGGATTTTGCACAACTGCATTATTTACAATGGGGGTAAATATAAACGTACTTATGTACTGGGATATGAAACTTTGGAATAGTTAATGTCACAGAGAAATTTGTAGACTTCTAGTTGGCGAACGCTGAAATTTTCTTCCTGTTAATGACCACAGTGCTTAAACAAAACAGATTTTTTCCTAATAGGCACATGAAACTGTAGGGCCAAATACATCCCATGCTGTCACCTGATTGTTGCATCTTAAAAAAAAAATAAATAAATTCAAGTAAGTTAGAATCATGGAATACTTTGGATCGCGAGAAATGTTAAAGATCATCTGGTTCCAACCCCCAGGCTGCCTCAGCGTTCTGCGTTGTGTAGTGCTTTATAGGAGACCTGACTGAGATCATAGAACATGGAAGAATGTATCAGGGGTGGGCAGGCTGCAGTAGGCTTCAAAAAGGAACATTTAATGATTGTTACGACGTTATCTTGAGAAGTGCCACCTTCTGCTTTTGCAGGATTCAGTTTATACATACGTGTTATACATCGTCTTTTTAGATGCACTCTTTTGTCTTTAATGTTAACTTTTAAAAATAAAACCTGTTGTTTTTATCATGATTCTAGCATAACAGTTTTCTTGATTAAAGCATTTTATTGTTTCCTCAGGAAATCACAAATTGACACAAACAGCAAAAGTCATCATCAAAATCTGTGAGCATGAGGTATGAGTGCCCCAATTAATTGTTCTGTGTTTCTAAAGTGTTTAATTTCATGTATTTGTGAGTAAAATAATACGTGTTTTCTAATCTGTGCAGCTATATTTTTGCAAGCTTTTTTATGTTGTGATATGCATATGCATGGCCTACAGAATGCTTTGTATGTAGAATGACATGTATAGCTTGAGCCTGAGATCTTAACTAGTTTACTATGAGCATAAGGAGTAAAATATTTTTGTTGGGTTGTGCATAAATTATGAAATTAAATGCCCGACTAACATTATATTTTTGTCACTGGAAGAAATTATGATAAATAATTCTTTACCACTGGAATAAATAAAACATCAAACTTCATCAGCTTTGTTGCCCTTCTCTGGCCACGCTCCAGCCCCTCAGTGTCCTTCTTGGAGTGAGAGGCCCAAAACTGACCCCAGGATTTAAGATGCGGCCTCACCAGTGCCCAGGCCAGGGGGGCAATCCCTGCCCTGGTCCTGCTGGCCACACCAGTGCTGGTACAAGCCAGGCAGGATGGTTTTGGCCTTCTTGGTCACCTGGGAAATGTTGAGGAAAAATTTGTGGAAAAATGATGGTAGCAAACTAGACAGGCTGACATAATAATGCTGATCACACTTTGGACTCTCCAACAACTTTGCTTTTTCTTTTCAGATGAATGAAATTGAAGTATGTCCGGAATGTTATTTAGCTGCTTGCCAAAAACGAGAAAATTGGTTTTGTGAGCCTTGTGTAAGTTATGGATTTTGGTAGTCTCACTAATATATTAAACTGTCAGCTCTCATTTGAGTGCTGCTTGTTTTCCCCTCGTTGTTTTACACCTGTAGTGGTCACTGAGTCAAGGAAAGCTGCTGTAGTTTATCAAGTCCTTGTGCTTGCACACCGTTCTCATCATGGAGTTGGATTATCTCAAGATGTTTAGCCCTAAGATTGCACGTTTTACAAAAGGATTGGTTCAATCAGAAATAACTGTAAATGGTGTTAGCAACCAGTTCACAAGTTCTCTATCCTCAAATATAAGATGTGTTCTCCTAGGTCAGCTGTGCTCGCATGTGCTGCTTACACTTGGGGTAAGATTTCTGAGATGTGAATGTCTTTCTGCAGATGTGGGTCTGAGAGTTTAGACTTTATTTTTCTTTCATGACATATTAATAATTAATCTGTTTTCTGGTTTTGTTTAATACTGCACCAAATTTGGGGAGACTCCTTAAGTACAAGTGCATAATCCATCAAGCTCTATCTTGGACTTCAGTGAAAGTTAGAGAATTTGAAAGATTAGCCCCAGTCTAACTCAAGTTATGCTACATATTTGGAGGGGTCTAATAAAAAATAAATTAATAAAAAAGCACAATTACAATGTCTTTAACTGAGATACTTAGGTTTTGTGTTTTTTAAAAAACAATGTTATTTTTTTGTCTCCTCAGGATTTATTGTGTATATATGAAGTTATAGTAAAATGGAGTCTTGTATTTGTCAAGTGCCTTGTGCATGTTGGATCTTTCCTGAATCTAAGTAATACATACAATTAGAAAAAATAATTTTATCAGATTTGAAGGTAATGCTGCTTGTCTTTTCTAACTGTGTATTTTGCCTCTTCCTCTAGAGCAATCCCCACCCTTTGGTCTGGGCTAAACTCAAAGGCTTTCCATTCTGGCCTGCTAAAGCACTGAGGGATAAAGACGGGCAAGTTGATGCCCGATTCTTTGGCCAGCACGACAGGTGGGAATTTAACCAAAGAGTGTCTTGGCTGTACTTAAAATGTTCTTGTAATTTTGTGCTCTTAGGGTTTTACGATCCTCTCTTTTGAAATTTGATCCTAATAAGCTATATAATACTGTAGTAGATACAGCTTTAGTTTCTTACATGATGTCTGTAGAATATAACTCATGTGTTTGTAGGATTAGTGCATGTATAGTCTCAGTATACGAGTTAATTCCAGTGTCTGGTTCTGTGCTGCAGGGAACTGTAGTTCGTAAAGGTGGCAGAGGCCAATGAAGTTGTTCGTGTTGACTGAATGCTATGGAAATAAACACACAACTGTAGATTTAAAAAATATAACAAATGTAGTCTGTGTTGAAAATGCAGGGTTTGCTCTGAAAGGAGTTAACTTTTGTGTACATGTGAATCCTCTGCTTAGATGGAGAAAGCTATGATCAGTATGAGTTGATTTGTCATGAATTGAAAATACAAATCTATACAGTTACAGAAACATGGACTATAAAACAACCACAACTGTATAGGGTCATGAAATAATTAAGACAAAGTTCTTGGTATTCTAGAATCTTGTAAGGCCTGTTTTTAGAGTCTCCCTCACTTCAGGATAAATAAAATCTGTCCAGTATTTGTTGATAGAACTTTTCCTGGCAATGAGGAGTTTGATCACCCTGAGATGAGGTGTAAAATGTTTTTAAGAATGTGCTTGTGAAGTCTTTTTTTCCTGACCTGCGTTTTATGTTTATCTACTACCTATGACAGATGGAAAGACTGTTTAGTAATGGTCATGTTACAGTTACATAGACTAATCTGATTAGGAAGGTTTAGTCATTATTGACCAGTGTTTATTCATGTTTGATGTGTGTTACTGAGTAGAGTAAAATAAGCTATTGGTAATTACTTAGCGTAACGAAGCACTGAACTATTAGAAGAAGAAGGTAGAGATGGTAATTTGAAATTATCTGAGGTGTGCATATCTTTATGGTTAGGCTAAAATAAATCAGTATGTGCACAAAAGATGCCAGTGTTGATCCACAGTGTGGAATGAGTTGTATGATCTTTTATTTTTCTGTTTTATATGTAGGGCCTGGGTTCCAATAAATAATTGCTACCTCATGTCTAAAGAAATTCCTTTTTCTGTGAAAAAGACTAAAAGCATCTTCAATAGTGCAATGCAAGAAATGGAGGTTTATGTTGATAACATTCGTAGAAAATTTGGAGTATTTAATTACGCACCTTTCCGGACACCATATACTCCCAACAATCAATACCAAATGTTATTAGACCCTTCAAACCCAACTGCTGGAACTGCAAAGACAGACAAACAAGAGAAAATCAAACTGAACTTTGATATGACGGCATCGCCCAAGATTCTAATGAGCAAGTCTATGCTGAGCAGTAGTACTGGTCGTAGGATTTCAATAACGGATATGCCACGGTCACCAATGAGTACAAACTCCTCAGTTCACACTGGGTCTGATGTTGAGCAGGACGCAGAGAAAAAAGCAACTTCCAGCCATTTTAGTGCCAGTGAAGAATCCATGGACTTTATTGAGAAAAACACAGGTAAAAAAAAAACCCAAAAGGGTGGGGGACGGGACGTAACAGGATTTTGTGTTTGGTTAGTGTACTAGTTTTATTCCATGTACGTTTTAAAGGCAGAATGCATTAGGACTCATTTTTATGAAGAAATTTTAGAAAAACCCATGTGTTTAACTTTCAGTATTGCAGATAAGAAACTATGATCTTTTCTCTCACATTGAGAAGGAATAAATGATCTTGGAAAGTGACCAAACCCCTTCTGTTTAAATAGCAGGAAATAGTGCTAACTATAAAAATGGAGAGTGAAAGTAAATACAAAAAGAGTGAGAATTGTCATGATTAGGAGGTATTCTGTTTCAAATTTGATAGCACTTTTTCAAGGTAATGGACTTAATTTACAGTGTTCCCAACTGAGTAGCTAAAATATGCTAAAACTACAGTTCCATGGGCTGAGTGGGTAAAGAGAACAAGGAGTGTAGAATCCCAAATTTGGACTTGTCAGACTTATAACGAAGTCAAATGCAAGCTAATTTTGTGGCACTCAGGGAAACTACTTTATCTTAGTTCTTTCCATCCATAAAAGAAAGTTGATTGCTGTCTGAAAAAAATGATGCAGTATATAAATTAATGTGTTTTAAAACTTTGATTTTGGTTCACACTTTAGATCCAGTGTGAACTGGTTTTGGTGAAAGGATGTCTTTGTGTAGAAAACTAAACCAATATGTTCCATTGCAGTTTTTAGATAAAATACCATTTATTTATTTAATTATTATAATATTATTATTATTTCTAGCCAATAAAGTCTAGTCTGCAAAACTACCTCTGGGTACGGAAGTGTCTTGTGATATGTTCCATCTTAAGATAGTGATGACAAAGTAGCTGTATGAATTGAAATATATGAAAATATTTGGATTTTTCAGTTGAGTAACACGTCAAAAGGAATAATAAAATTTATGCATAGATGATCATTTAGATATGTGTGTACAGCTTTTATGCATAAGGAGAAGGTAACAGGTACTGCTTTGTGTCATAAATATGGAGCTTTTATTATACTACATTATTACTTCTTTGTAGTAATGAAGATAATAATGGGAAGTAACTTTAAACCTATTTTGTCAGATAAAGGAAAGAAGATGACAAGTGTTATCCTGTTGTTATAGCAGTTCTGGGGAAATTTTCTAACTTTTCAGGCTTTACTAACCCCTATCTTAGTGCAGAGAAAAGGTGGTTTGGATTTAACAGCAGTTAAACTAGAATATTTGGTTTCCCACTTGGCATTTTCACTTGTGTATTGGTAGAAATGTGAACTTCTTTATTATTTACTTTATGTATACACTTAGCTGTCCTATTACTGGAATCTGTGTGTTTCAATTCAAATGTAAATGAAATTACTTGCTTGCTGTAGAAAATAATTCAAGTAGCATGACTGCACTATCCTTAGACAAGAACATTTTTATTTGGATGCCTTTGTTGTGTATTTTGAGTGATGTGTAGAAAGTAACTTGGAAACAGTTAAAGAAACTGCAGATATTGCTGTGGTTTAGAAATCTGAAAATATATAGATAGTCCTGGATGTACTGGGGAAGAAAGTGTCCAGGAGTGAGTTTAGGATGACATTTTCAGAACATTAAGCAGAGATTTAACAGACAAATTAATTGCTTGCTGACAAAATTAGTCTTTTTTTTTAATAACCTGCAGATGCTTCCCTTTCTAGACTGTTTGGCTGTTTCCAGAAGCTTGGTTTTGAAAAATTATTTTTTGGAGATTTTAAAGGCTTAGAGCATGGGATTTTGCTTAAACTCTGTAAAAATTAGAAGATACTGTTACCTTATCAGAGACATTTGGTCATTGATCTCCAGCTCTACTAAACTTGCTATGATTTGTACTTTTAATTCTCTGTTAGTCTAGCTAGAAAATGGGGTAGGTGGGATTTTCTATGTCTACTTATATGCATGAATTGAAATAGATAGCAATTTAGAGTGCCAGAACGTGTAACATCTAAAACAACCAAATCTTGAAAGCTAGAAACTTTCTGTCACTGCAAACAGTGGTTTAGAGGTTGAGCCACACGTTCAACCCAACTATATAGCTGCAATAAAATTATTTTTACTACAATTTCTTTCTTTATTAAACGAAAATTAAAGGAATAGTTGTAACTTAAAAAGACATATAACGAAATGTTGAATTTATTAAGGAAGAATCCTTTCCCTGCTTGCGTAGGTTTAAAAGCTGTTTTATCTCAGTGAATATGACTTTATTGTGGTTATTTTTAAATCTGTCTTTGTTAATTTTGTACTTTTTTCAGCTTCTCCAGCACCAACAAGAACAGGTCAAGCAGGGAGCTTGTCAGGCAGCCCCAAACCTTTCTCTCCTCAAGCATCAACACCAATTTCTGCTAAGCAAGAAAGAACTTCCACTCCAGGGAGCATTCTGAATCTTAATCTTGGTTAGTCTCAACCTTTGAAAAAACTAATACTCTTATAACTGAATAAACTACAGTGGTGTCAATGCAACACATGAACAAACTTGATTATGTGTGGCTTTAAATGAGGCATGTGTGTAATTCTTGTTTCATCAAATATGCTGTTGGTTTTTTTGTTTCATAAATGAAAGTTCCTGTTACTGTTTTTTCTTGATAAAAGGAAGTAGTTAAAGGATGATTTTTCTTTTAGCCAAACTGTACAAATGAATGTTTTTAAACAGTAGGGAAGTTTCTAAAGGCTGTAGTTACATGAACATTGCTGCTCTCCACCCCTCAGTCTCTAAAGTGAATCATTGGCAAGGTTTTCTTGTGGTCTTTAGGATTTAGGATGTACTAGGGTTTCTTCTCTCTTACTGCCTTCACAACAACACCTCAGTGACCATCCCTCCCTAGGGAAGATAGATGGATGAAAGGAATTAGCAGATGTCTTGAAATTCCCTAGAAGTAAATTTGGGGATTGGAATTTTGAAAGATGGGTGAAAGTAGGTAAGTAGTAAGTTGGTAAAATAGTTCTGAAAGCCAGATGGATGTAGATTAGTTTCCTCAGTCATGCTTTGTTTCTGTGTGCATTCTGATTCAGTTCTGGTTTTCACCTCTACATGATATTACATGGAAGAACAGGATTCTGTCCCTTGGTGTTAGCCAAATACTTCAGGAAGGCTTGAGCTCAAGTGCTGAATTCATGTTTTCGGTGCATTCCAGATCTTCTGATTCAGGATACAAGCTCACAAGTATATTTTTCGTTGTATTAGTCTATCTGTGTGGACATAACCATAGAGTTAATTTCTTCTGCTGCACTGTAGCTGTTTGTCATCCTATCTGAGGTGACAATGCATTTGGAAAAATGTTAAGAAGTAGGTAGTGCTGCAGTTGTTTGAGCCACAGATGAGAGACATCAGCCGGAGCATAGAATATGTTGAATAAATATTGTGGATCGGAAAGTCCATTGACACGGTCCATGAGCAGTACCATAAAAGAACAGCTAGTATGCTTTCAAGTAAAAGATCAGTTATTTT